>CM059198.1:12851511-13083541 GCA_030323885.1 Branchipolynoe longqiensis | reverse complement strand
ACTAGGAGCAGGTGGGGGGAGGGGGAGTGGAATCACGCACCCTCCCTCCACACAGCCTCCACTTTACTAGGAGCAGGTGGGGGGAGGGGGAGTGGAATCATGCACCCTCCCTCCACACAGCCTCCACTTTACTAGGAGCAGGTGGGGGGAGGGGGAGTGGAATCACGCACCCTCCCTCCACACAGCCTCCACTTTACTAGGAGCAGGTGGGGGGGGGGGAGTGGAATCACGCACCCTCCCTCCACACAGCCTCCACTTACTAGGAGCAGGTGGGGGAGGGGGAGTGGAATCACGCACCTCCCTCCACACAGCCTCCACTTACTAGGAGCAGGTGGGGGGAGGGGGAGTGGAATCAACGCACCCTCCCTCCACACAGCCTCCACTTTACTAGGAGCAGGTGGGGGGAGGGGGAGTGGAATCACGCACCTCCTCCACACAGCCTCCACTTTACTAGGAGCAGGTGGGGGGAGGGGAGTGGAATCATGCACCCTCCTCCACCAGCCTCCACTTTACTAGGAGCAGGTGGGGGGAGGGGGAGGGGGAGTGGAATCACGCACCCTCCCTCCACACAGCCTCCACTTTACTAGGAGCAGGTGGGGGGAGGGGGAGTGGAATCACGCACCCTCCCTCCACACAGCCTCCACTTTACTAGGAGCAGGTGGGGGGAGGGGGAGTGGAATCATGCACCCTCCCTCCACACAGCCTCCACTTTACTAGGAGCAGGTGGGGGGAGGGGGAGTGGAATCACGCACCCTCCCTCCACACAGCCTCCACTTTACTAGGAGCAGGTGGGGGGAGGGGGAGTGGAATCACGCACCCTCCCTCCACACAGCCTCCACTTTACTAGGAGCAGGTGGGGGGAGGGGGAGTGGAATCACGCACCCTCCCTCCACACAGCCTCCACTTTACTAGGAGCAGGTGGGGGGAGGGGGAGTGGAATCACGCACCCTCCCTCCACACAGCCTCCACTTTACTAGGAGCAGGTGGGGGGAGGGGGAGTGGAATCACGCACCCTCCCTCCACACAGCCTCCACTTTACTAGGAGCAGGTGGGGGGAGGGGGAGTGGAATCACGCACCCTCCCTCCACACAGCCTCCACTTTACTAGGAGCAGGTGGGGGGAGGGGGAGTGGAATCACGCACCCTCCCTCCACACAGCCTCCACTTTACTAGGAGCAGGTGGGGGGAGGGGGAGTGGAATCACGCACCCTCCCTCCACACAGCCTCCACTTTACTAGGAGCAGGTGGGGGGAGGGGGAGTGGAATCACGCACCCTCCCTCCACACAGCCTCCCTTACTAGGAGCAGGTGGGGGGAGGGGGAGTGGAATCACGCACCCTCCCTCCACACAGCCTCCACTTTACTAGGAGCAGGTGGGGGGAGGGGGAGTGGAATCACGCACCCTCCCTCCACACAGCCTCCACTTTACTAGGAGCAGGTGGGGGGAGGGGGAGTGGAATCACGCACCCTCCCTCCACACAGCCTCCACTTTACTAGGAGCAGGTGGGGGGAGGGGGACTGCAATGCTGGGGGCATGGGCGGAGCGTGGGACATGGCCAGGCAAATTATATGCCCTTCGGTTTCCCTTTTCCGTTCTATGTGACCTGCACGACAATTTCCGGGTTGCAGTGCAAAGAGTGAGGCCAGCTGTGGAAGCTAGGAATATATATATATATAGTTTAACATCACATTATATAATTTAAGACAACACTATATACCTATCCATATAGTTTAGTATTATAGATGTAATTTAGAACGTGTATTATTTGTATATTTATATTGGTTTAACTTATATTATTTGAAAACAATATATATTATACTATTATAGTATGTGCATTGCTTAGATTATACATAATGGGCTATGGTGCCGCAGGACCAGTCTTTTAGGATCAAACTTGTGCCAACATAAAGACAGCGTTTAGAACCAGATGGGATGTCCAAGTGAGTGCCATGCCTGCTTCCTCTGTGTCAGGGCCTAGGCTTCAACTACATTGGATTCAAATTCGACTGAGTCAAGATAATGCTGTAAAAATGTAGAATAATTGTTGCCACTTTGCCTGGGACTCGAATATGATAAGGCAAGGAGCAGTGCTCTAAGTCAGATCAATTGTCCATGATTGGCAGTTCTGCCGCATAATCAACAAATATGATCTATTTTCCAAAGTAATTAAAAAAAACAGCAACGTAAAACCACCAACTTGGAATCGTTTTGCAAAAGAATATTACATAATCCTATACGTTGTTGCCCAATGTTCCATTGTGTTTATCATATAGGGCAATGAGCAGTAGAATGAGGAAGATCAATGGACCGTGATTGAAATTGTCCCTGCTTTAAAAAAACACCTCTCTCACTCTCCCTCCCTCAATATTTCGCCCTCCCTCGCCCTCAGTACCTCACACCTCTCTCCCTCTCATACACTATCACACCATATTGTCTCCCTCTAGCTCGCTATCCTTTTCTCTCACATTCTCCCTATCTCCCTCCCTCTCCCTTCTTCCTTCTTTCCTTCCCCGGCTTTCTACCCTTCTCTCCATCCAGGCCACCCTTTGGTCCCTCTCCTGCTTCTCCCGCTCCCTTCCTCCCGCTGTCCCTCCTCTCCCACTCCCTCCCTCCCTTCACTCCCCATCCGGTCACCGTCCCTCCTCTCCACTGTCCCTCCTCTCCCACTGTCTCCCTCCCTTCACCCCCCTCCCCACCCACTGTCCCTCCTCTCCCACTGTCTCCCTCCCTTCACCCCCCTCCTCCTACTGTCCCTCCTCTCCCACTCCCTCCCTCCCTTCACCCCCTTCCTCCCACTGTCCCTCCTCTCCTACTCCCTCCCTCCCTTACCCCCCTCCTCCCGCTGTCCCTCCTCTCCCACTCCCTCCCTCCCTTCACCCCCCTCTTCCCGCTGTCCCTTCCTCTCCGTTTCCACTCCTCCCTCCCTTCACCTCATCCCCCACTGTCACTCCTCTCCCACTCCTCCCTCCCGTCACTCCCTTCCTCCACTGTCCCTCCTCTCCTTATCCCTCCCTCCATTCACCTTCGTCCCCCACTGTCCTGCTCTCCACTGTCACCCTCCCTTCACTTCCCTTCCTCCCGCTGTCCCCCTCTCCAACTCCTCCCTCCCTACACCTCGTCCCCACTGTCCATCCTCTCTACTTTTCCTCCCTCCTTCACTCCGTCCCCCGCTGTCCCTCATCTCTCTACTCTCTCTCCCTTCCCTTCTATCCCCCTCCTCGCCTGTCCCTCCTTCTCCCGATGTCCTCCTTTCCATTGTCTCCCTCCCTTCACCCCCCTCCTCCCACTGTCCCTCCTCTCCCACTCTCTCCCTCCCTTCCCCCCATCTCACACTGTTCCTCCTCTCCCACTGTCTCCTTCCCTTCACTCCCCCTTCTCCCACTGTCCCTCTTTCCTCTCTCTCCCTCCCTCTATCCCCTTCTCGCACTGTCCCTCCTCTCCATCTGTCCTACACTCCTTTTCCTCCTCCCTCACTCCCCGCTCCTCCCACTGTCCCTCCTTCCACTGTCTCTCACCCTCTATCCCCTCTTAGTCCACTCCTTCCTTCCCCACTGTCTCCCTCCCTTCACGTCCCTCCTCACTACTCCCCACTCTCTCCCTCCCTCTTTCCCCTCCTCCACTGTCCCTCCTGTCGCACTGTCCCTCTCTCCCACTGTCTCCCTCCCTCTATCCCCCTCCTCCCACTGTCCCTCCTCTCCCACTGTCTCCCTCCCTTCACTCCCCTCCTCACACTGTCCCTCCTCTCCCACTGTCTCCCTCCCTCTATCCCCCTCCTCCCACTGTCCCTCCTCTACCAACTGTCCCCTCCCTTCACTCCCCCTCCGCCCCGCTGTCCCTCCTCTCCCACTGTCTCCCTTCCTCTATCCCCCTCCTCCAACACTCCAACTGTCCCTCCTTCCCTCTTCCCCTCCCTCACTGACATCCCCCTCCTCCCGCTGTCCCTCCTCTCCCAGTCCTCCCTCCTTCACTTCCCTTCCTCCCGCTCCCTCCTCTCCCACTCCCCCCCCCCCGTCCTCTCACCCCTTGTCTCCCTTCCACTCTCCCCATCCCCTCCCTCCCTTCACTCCATCCTTCCCCCCGCTGTCCTCCTCTCACACTGTCTCCCTCCCTTCCTCCTCCTCCCACTGTCCCTCCTTTCCCACTCCCTCCCTCCCTCCATTCACTCCCCCTCCTCCCGCTGTCCCTCCTCTCCCACTGTCTCCCTCCCTTCAACTCCCCCTCCCCCCGCTGTCCCCCTCCTCCACTGTCCCCTCCCTCCCACTATCTCCCTCCCTTCACTCCCCCCCCCCACTCTTGTCCCTCCCTCTCCCACTCCCTCCCCCCCCCTCCCCCCTCCCCTCCCCCCACTGTCTCCCTCCGCTTCACTCCCCCTCCCCCCGGCTGTCCCCACTCCCACTGTCTCCCTCCCGCTATCCCCCTCCTCCCACTGTCCCTCCTTCCCACTCCCGCCCTCCCTTCACTCCCCTCCTCCTGCTGTCCCTCCTCTCCCACTGTCTCCCTCCCATCACTCCCCCTCCTCCCGCTGTCCCTCCTCCTCCCCACTCCCTCCCTCCCTCACTCCCCCTCCTCCCACTGTCCCTCCTCATCCCCTCCATGTCTCCCTCCCTCTACCCCCCTCCTCCCCTTGTCCCCCTCACTCTCCCACTGTCTCCCTCCCCTTCACTCCCCCTCCTCCCACCTGTGTCCCTCCTCTCCCACTGTCTCTCCCTCCTCACTCCCCTCCTCCACTGTCCCTCCTCTCCCACTCCCCACTCCCTCCTTCACTCCCCCTCCTCCCGCTGTCCCTCCTCTCCCACTCCCACTCTCTCCCTCCCTCACCACTCCTCCCACTGTCCCTCCTTCCCCACTCCCTCCCTCCCTCCCTTCACTCCCCCTCCCCCCGCTGTCCCTCCTCTCCCACTGTCTCCCTCCCTTCACTCCCCCTCCTCCCGCTGTCCCTCCTTTCCCACTCCCTCCCTCCCTTCACTCCCCCTCCCCCCGCTGTCCCTCCTCTCCCACTGTCTCCCTCCCTTCACTCCCCTCCACCCGCTGTCCTCCTCTCCCACCTGTCTCCCTCCCTTCACTCCGCCGTCCTCCCGCTGTCCCTCCTCTCCATCACTGCCTCCCTGCCTTCACTCCCCTCCTCCCGCTGTCCCCTCTCCCCACTGTCTCCCTCCCTTCACTCCGCCTCCTCCCACTGTCCCTCCCTCTCCCACTCCTCTTCCCTTCCCATCCCCCCCCCCCGCTACCCTCCTCTCCCACTCTCTCCCCTCCCTCCTTCACTCCCCTCCTCACACTGTCCCTCCTCTCCCACTGTTCTCCCTCCCTTCCCTCCCCCTTCCCCCACGTCCCTCCTCCCAGTGTCTCCCTCCCTCTATCCCCCTCCTCCCACTGTCCCTCCTCTCCCTGCACTGTCCCTGCTCTCCCGATGTCCCTCCTTTCCCACTGTCTCCCTCCCATCTCTCCCCGTCCTCCCACTGTCCCTCCTATCCCACCGTCCCTCCTCTCCCACTGTTTCCCTCCCGTCACTCCCCCTCCTCCCACTGTCCCTCCTCTCCCACTCTCTCCCTGCCCCTCGCCTTTACTCCCCATCCTACCGCTGTCCTTCCTCTCCCACTCTCTCCCTCCCTTCACTTCCCCTCCTCTCGCTGTACCACCTATCCCATTCTCTACCTCCACCCGCCTCCTCCCACTGTCCCTCCTCTCCCAGTCTCTCCCTGCCCCTCCCTTCACGCCCCCTCCTCCCCCTCTCCCTCCTCTCCCACTATGTGTCCCCCTCCTCTCATTCCGATCGTCCTCGCTTCTCACCAACCTCTCTCCGTTTCTTCCAGATGCCGACTAATAAGATTTTAATAGATTTTGAATCCTTACTACTCCTCACGATAAGAATGCCAGTTAAGGACATGATGTGTGGCTGATTGGATCGTGATATGAATGTATATAACTGACACTAATGAGAACGTCTCCTGATGACTGGCCCTAGTACACACACACATATATATTTTACCTCGGTACTACACCTCTAGCTACTCGTAGCACAGAGAGAAGGAAGCACATCCGGGTCAAACAATTAGCATAATCAGCTCACAGCAGGAGGACGTGTTGTGAGCAGCTCCAGCAGTTTTTCTACATTTACTACAAAACCAAACAGGTTAGTATCTTTCAAACTCGATATGTTGGTTTAGTTCGTACACAGTTTTCTGAAACTTTTCAATAAGATATTACTGTTTTACACCTTAGTTTTGATCAATATTGACACGATCGATAAAACGATGTCTCTATTGTTTGGTCGTTATTAAGCCGCCCGTTGCCGAATGGAGAGATGTTTGGCAGGAGCCAGTTACATCACTGGGGATTCATTCCCTGTGTCTCAATAAGATTCCCCATTTGTGATTCTCGCTAAGGCGTACCTCTGAGTCCTATAGTATTTTCTTCAAGTTGTTGGCGAAAAAAGCCACAGGTGGGAGAAGTTTATAGATACTTAGAGTGTGGGAGGGCACTGCTACACTGGTCCCTACCCCTTGTTTGGATCGGTTGGTTACCCATACCATTATCATGCGACTGTCTGTTAGCCATATGCCTGTGTTAAAAATTGATTTAACGCCATAAAATACACACCTAGTATAATTATACTCTAATTATCAGTGTGCTATTCCACCTAAGACAATGCCTATTCAATTGTTCTTCTTTTTACTCACAGTCTCAGAGCTATGGATATGAAGCAGAGTATGGCAGCGGCAACTCACACACTCAGTGCGGATGAAGACACCACACCACCTGTGCAGGTGCAAAGGTCGTCCTCACCAACACAAAGGGAATCTGAGGAGGTGAAGGGGTACAATACCAGCCCCAGCCCTGCTGATAGGATCCTAGATGAGCAGGTTGCCAGGCTTGTGCAAGAGAAGATGGAAGAAATGTTACCATCTAGAGCAGGTATCTCAAAGAAAAGGCAAACAAATGTTCCGCAAAACTCCGATGAGTCGGAATGGGAGGACTTTTCAAAAGACCATGCCTCAACAGATGATGACTCAGACGACGAGGTGGTTGTGTCTGCATGAAAGCGCAAACACAAAACGAGAGACACTTCCTCAAAAGGATATGAGTACACTAGAGCCCGTAAAAAGAAGCCCCTGGTGAAGAAGACTAAGAAAACGTCTAAGAAGAGGAGGAAACACAGGTCCTTGTCTTCAGACTCGTCATCAGACTCATCGACGACGAGTTCAGACTCCGACACAAAGCACTCCGGCAAATACGCTAGATCATGTGGGAAAGAAACAGAAAAATGTAAAGTGATGAGACGCAAGAAAATACACATAAAAACACTCATGAGGAAGACCATTCAAGGCCACTTTAACACCTTCAAACCGGCAGAGGTCATAATCAAGATGGCAGAGAAATTCAATCAAAGAGATGGATCCTGAGTTTCAACTCAGTGAAGAGAGGAAAAGTTTGAGATGACTCTCTACATGGTACACAAAGGGGTACTCTCGGCTCTTACAGCCATTCCGCCCATCACCAACAGGATGATGGCACAGAACAAGTTCTCCTCACTCTGTGACGATATGACTGGAGGAATTGTGTTACTAACAGCAACCATAAATGGATAGGCCTACCTCCAACCACTTGATCACACGCAGTATGGAGGGATCTTGGCCTTGGCGCTGTGCCAAGCAAACCTCTGATAACGTCCAAAGCTCATCATCATCTATGTCCGCCAGACGCATCGTAGAAATTGTTGTGAGTACACAATTATGCGCACCACAGTCGTGCTATCACCCCGGCCACACTTATGCACCAGGATTCTACTCAGACTATCTGCGTTGATGTGATCCACTCCCTTTCTGTATACAAAATGCTCATTCGTCACACCATATTCAGATAAAGTGGCCAACCACCGCCCCATCATCCCCTCCGCCTCTTTGAAATTTAACAACCAACGAAGAGAATGATGATCAGTACGGATAATAAAATCCGACCCTACCAAGAAATGTTTCCACTTCCTGCTATACACGACGATAGCCATCAACTCACACTTCGTCGTGCAATAATTCCGCTGCGCTTTATTAAGTTTATTACTCGCAAAAGACAACAGGATCTCTACCCCATCCTGAACCTGACTCAACACGCTTGAGATTGCAAACCCCGATGCATCAGTATCCAGAATGAACTGCCCCACCGCCCGCGGATATCGCAGCACTGGGGTCTGAGTAAAGGCACGTTTCAAGCCCAGAAATGCCGCCTCCTGAGCGTCGCCCCACACAAATTTTACCTTTTTCGTGGTAACGACCAAGTCCTGCAGAGGAACAGCCAACCGCGCAAAATCAGCATTGAAATCGCGGTAATATGACACAAACTCAAGAAATGATCTCACTTCCTTCATATCCTCAGGTCTGGGCCACCCCGCAATCGCAGAGAGCCTTTCCGGGTCTGCCTTAATCCCCTTCGCAGAAACCACACGCCCCAGGTACTGCGTCTCACGCCTAAAAAGCCTACACTTTGAAGCCTTGAGTCTCAGCCCATAGGAACGCAAACGATCAAACACTGCTTGAAGCCGATCCTGACATTTCGTTAGTGTCCGACCAAAGATAATGATATCATCCAAATACACCAAGCAGATCTTCCACTGAAGACCAGCCAGCATATCCGTCATCATCTTTACGAACGTGGCTGGAGCATTACACAGCCCAAACAGCATCACGTTCCACTCGAATAAGCCTAAGTGAGTGCTAAAAGCAGTCTTAGCAATATCTTCCGGATCCATTGCTACCTGATGATACCCAGATTGCAGATCCAGAGTGCAAAACCACTCATTACCCCCTAAACTTTCGAGCGACTCATCTATGCACAGTTTTTTATAGTCAATGCAAAAACGGATCGAACCATCTTTTTTCTTGACTAAATGGACAGGTGAACTCCACGGTGAATCACTACTCCTAATCACTCCACTATCTAGCAGCTTATGCAACTCCGTCTCCAGTGCTTCTTTTTTAGAATGCACGAAATACCGATAGGGAATCCTAAAAGCAGCAGACTCACCGACATCTATGCCATGCTTCACCACCTCAGTCCAGCCTAACGTCTCACCAGGCACTGCGAAAACCTGAATATTTCTACCCAGAAATTCCACAACCTGAGAGCGATCAGACTCATCAGCCACCTCACATCCCATAGCCACAGGTATAAGATGGGCAGGCAAGCTTCTATCAAGGGCCCAAGATCCCACAGAAGGCGCCACGCACTCCTCCGTAGGACCAAAAGTAACCGCACCGGCTACCTCCCCCAATGCAGCAACGCCCACTTCCCCTCTACTACTCACAACCCTAGAGGGGCAATCCAACTGCGCCGCACCCGCGACATGCAGTTCGGGCCAACCACTGCTCCAATTACCAGGTAACTGCGAACAGCTGACCGCACAACACCGCCCTGCACCAACCCCGTCCACTGGGTCAACTGCGGCAACAGCTGACTCAGTGACCCCGTTGCCGCGAGCAATGTTTACACCGGATGGTTTACTCAACACCGCCTTAGCATATTCACAATGAACATTACCAATGTCAGTAGCTTCGCTCAACAACCCAATAGTCGTACCCTTCTGTATCCTAACCGCATAACGATTTGGATTAAACAAAGGCACAACCGAGTCAACAGGACTCCACACTAGCGTATTCTGACCTACCAATCCCAGCTCATGCAATTCTGAAACCATCGGTTCAAATAGGCTCTGGTGAACACCGTCGACCCCTACAGCCGTAATTTTAACATGACAACCGGTCATCGGAGCAATGCGAATATCTTGTGCAACAGCGGACACAGTCTGACTATCGCGACGCAATTCACACTGCACCGTGAGTTGATACGGATATCGAAGATATAGGCCCTCGCCTGGCGCAGTTCACAACCATAATACTCCAAAAATTCCGCACCCAAAATACCATCTTCTGAAATATCGGAAACAGTAGGGGCATAATGAAATATTTTCCCCCCGATTTCCAGAGATAGTATGGCTTGACCGTACTGCTTGAGTGGCGCACCGGTGACAGTGACAGGCTTCACGCTATTATCGAAAAACACCTTATCACCGCCCAACTTATCGAAGAATTTTCATCCAACACATGTGACCACAGCCCCACTGTCTATTAAAAAATACCTGATAGTCCCTCTAACGCACACTCTCACATACCACCGTTTTCCGTCCAACGTCCAGAAAGTGGAATCCATGAACAGGCACTTACCACAAGGGTGAGACAGGTCGCACCCCTGACGCTGTACTATAAACTGCATACAGTCGTCCAAAGGTGTGGGAGCCAAAGCAGAAACGCAACGCGCTATCCGCTCCATGCCATCCCACAATACCGACTCCACTGGGATAGAATCACCAGGGGCGATCACCGGCGGTCCCGCACTAGCATCAGACTGCACACCGGCTTCCTTGACAGTTAACACCGCATCCGTTTTGGCGGTACCCGGGCTTGCCAATTGGGTTGAGCCTAAACCCAAACGGTCCAACACTAGGCGTTTAAATGCGGTTTAGCCTTCGTGTCCCTGTCTTTACGGAGACGCGCCAACCTAGCCCGATCAACACCTGAGTTGTCCCTACCCTCGCGATCACCGGCTATCACAACCTCCTCGAGAGTATGTTTTACTCCAGTATATTGTATAGGCCAATGACCGAAAGCAAAGCAACGACCACACTCGTGATCACGAGCACACGTATCTTTCTTAGCTACGCGCCTGCGCGCAGATAACCCAGATGAGCCCGGCCCACCTGTTGCTACCTGCGCAGCAGAGTTCTGCTCCCCCATCACATCACATACCCAACCTTGGACTAACGCTTTAGTGATAGGCGGTGACTGATAACCCCCGCCCAGAGCCCGCCCGGAAATTGCCACCCTCATGATAGCCACCACCCGACAAACCCCGGTAGGTATTACCACCACGATAGCTCCCCCCAGCACTCCCCCGAGAGTAACTACCGCCACCATTATGCCGAGGATCACGTGGCACGTTATACGCAGCCACCTCAACCTCGAACTCACCATCCGACTCATCTGATAGCCGAATAGCCTCCACCGTAGTCGACCGCCCAGCACGCAGTGCCTTGGTGCAGTAATCGTCGACCACCTCAAACATCTCCTATAGAAATGACTTACCCGGCCGCCAACGGTCATAGGCGGCACGCTGCTCCCCCGGATCCATGAGTGAGCACATGAAACGCTCGACTATCTTAGTCTCGATCGCACGCTCACTCATCCCCGTATCTCTCGCAGCCTCCCGCCCATCAACCTGCAGCTGTAGACCGTACTCACGGTACAATTACGATCCATCCCGGGCAGTTTGGACGCGCTTCTTCCACTGATACCAGCGCGCCATGGGGTCCACTGGACGGAACTTATACGAGATGATAGGAAGCAACTCCCTCATCATCATCAACCCATGGCGCATCCACGCAGTCCTGCGCTGGCCCATTCCTCAGCAGAGGTAACAGCTGAATGAGAGCTACCCTCTCATCACACATGTTGGACTGCATATCCCATGTAAAATCCCACCACCAAGTATTCAACTCATGTTTAATACCCGTAAATGGCTTAGGATGCAACGTCGGAATACGCGCAGAACCCGCCACAGGATACGTCAGAACATTCTCATCAAGTTCTAACGTATTCCGATTACATGACTCCCATCCGGCCCCACCCCCAATCGAAGCAGGCGCCCGAATCACATCCATTATCGCAGGATGATTTCGGAACAACCACATCTTTTCCACTGAGTACTGGCGACCCATCGGCAGCCCAGGCAATGACGCGATAGATACCGCGCCACCACCCAAACCCTCCGGGTCAGGAATCCCCTCACTCTGTACCTCCTCATGAGTATTACCCACGTATACAGAATCCTGAACAACACCCCAACCCCCCCCCCCCCCCCCCCCCCCCCCCCCCGAGAACTAACATCCCCAGAAGAGGGCACTGGCTCCCTAGGACCCCCATATCCACCACCGCCTCCCTTAGAAGGCACCGGAAAATGCGGCGAGCTACCTGCGGAAGCCGGGCGCGCACTATGCACCTGATACTGCATCTCGCGGCTATCCAACCACGTAGATTCAGTAACCCTCACACCACTCTCCCCAAGCCCTAAACCGCGTTGAAACGCCAGTTTCTCAGCCTGAAAAGCTGCGCGCCCACTTGCAAGAATCTCCCGAGCAGAATCAATGCTAAACCTCTCGGCAGCTAGCAACTGTTCAAACCTCTGGTTCTCCTCTTGCAACTGAACATTCAGCGCCTCCCACGTGGACAAATCCTCCATCTGTTTCATGAAAGCAGCTTGCTGCTCCTCCAGTAACATCCGGTTAGACTTCGCCTCCTCTGCGGAGATGCGCCGCACTGCGTTTAGCTCTGCTAAATCGCGTGTGAAGGATGCAGCATTGGAGACTCTTAAATCATCCAATGCTCGTCTCTCCCCCGCCATCCGGTCAAACTGGACCCGCTTCCAAGCTCGCAGACGGCGGATAGGCATCGATTCTTGACGCTCCACCTACAACTGCGACCCCGAAAACGTACGACCCATAACCAAATCATGCTCCAACGCAAACGTTAATGAGTCATCAGCTACGAGCCCTGTCTCCAAAGCCGGGGAAATCTCCCTATGACAGGGAATTTGGGGATCACCACGCTCAGCTCCCATCACCACAGAACGGACAACTGAACTCCCCCACGGCGAATACTCCAGCGGCACTTCTCGCACAGGACTCCCGCGTACGCCCAGACCTAAATCATCACGATACATGATCGAACTGCTACCCTCACGTACACCTGCCCCCGAATCAATATTGATCGACAGAGACTGTATATCATCAAGAGCAAAGCCCACCTTCATTGCACTCTCCGTAATGCCCTCCCCAGTATTATCATCAACTGAGAGAACATTTCGTGCTGCAGTTGATGGCGCGTCATTTTTCAACGCCGCACCACCACTACCAGAACGAGTGCCCAACTGCGCGTCACGCCCACCACCCTGTATCGCCACCGGTGTAAACAACGGCGCAATACCTGGCGGCAGACTGCCACTCAGCTGTGCTAACTGCGTCCAATAGCTAGCTATCAACGCCTTCAGCACCTCTAGGCGATACCACCAGCACTAGCGCGGGAGTGGCTATGCCCCCCTCACTCACTGACACCTGGTGGCGCTCCCCTATGACGCCGGCACCTGCATTAGGAACGAACGTATGAACATCAACATCCCCAACAGGTGAATAGTGAGCGTGGTGTAGTGTATTCACCACAGAAGCGTCCATGCTCACCGGCGGTCCATCCGCGTCGGGACGCCCTGTACCATCAGTTTGGTACCAGTGCCCACTGCGCAGTTGACCTGCCGTCGCCCCCTCCATAATACAAAATTACGAAGAGAACCTACCTTCGGAGTCCATGGCCCAGGTCCAATACTCACCCCCTTACGCAGAAGGCGAGCTGGCTCACGGCACCAATGTAATAGGGGTGATGAAAATGGGAAATATTGTGCCTAGAGTGGGACTCGAACCCACATCTCTTTGCATCCCAGGCCAGTGTGCTAACCACTACACCACCTAGGCTCCCTGATATCAATTCACTACCCATGCCTACCTGTCTATGTGGTTACTTGACTGAGAGGTCAGTGCAGACTACTACAATATGAATGGAGGAATTGTGTTACTAACAGTAACCAGCAACTTCCTCTTCTACAGACGGTTTCAGAACGTATTTAAAGCAGTGTGCACAGACACTGGAAAAGAGGTGGCACAGTCCAAGAAGATTACGGAGAATGATTGATGGAAAGGAATACACACTATTCCTTGCACCAAAGCCCATTAAGGGCAAGCTGCTAGATAAGGGCAAGATGTTAGGTGGACAACCACAATACTTGTTCAAACAGGTGTGGAAAACACATGGAAACCGACAAAAAGAAATCGGCTGACGGCAACTCAAACCGCTTCAAGAAGCTGAGGCAGGATTTTCTCAACCGAAGAACCAGCCAACGAGTAGGCCGGTTCAGAACCAACTTCAGCTTCCAAGCCAGAGGAAGGGGTCAGAGGCAGTCATTCAGCTGGACCGATGGGAACAGGCCCTTCAATGCTCAGAAGCCGTTCCCCCGCCCAGGGAACAAATAGAAGTGGTGACACAAACAATAGAAACTCTAACAGTAAGCAATACCTTTCAAGCCGGTAACCTCAATAACTGACATATCATGTTCCCATACATTGACGATTCATTTATTATCGCGAAAACACAACAACAATGTAAAACAGCAGTAGATAAATTATGTAAAATGTTTACAAATTTAGGTTTCTATATACATCAAACTAAATAAGTACAAACGCCAACAAACAAATTTCTGCGGTTCTTTATTGACACCAACAAAATGACTATCATGTTAACAGACCAAAAGGTGGCTGAATTCACAACAACAGCAATCCAATTACTACGATTGAACAAACCAAAAATACGACAAGTGGCAGTCTTGATAGGAATAATGATAGCCGAAGCACCAGCAATTTTATATGGCCAGGCCCATATCAAATCCTTAGAGATAGATACAAACTTGGCACTGGCTCACACTAAAGGAAACTTTGAGCAGCCTATGACAATTTTGCCAGAAGGTCAAAATGATATAATTTGGTGGCTTTCACACATAAACAACTCACCCAACACAATTAGGATGGGAGAGCCTGACATTACGGTCACAAGAGACGCTTCTTTAGAAGGCTGGGGGGCACATAGAGACCAAGAGTCAACAGGTGGCCGTTGGATGGAAGATGAAATCTCCGACAACATTAATGTATTAGAGCTTAGAGCCATTTATCTAGGACTCCACAGTCTGATTGCCCAAAAAATCATGTAAGAGTTCTAACAGATATAACAACAGCTATCGCTTACATTCGTAATATGAGAGGGACTCACTCCAAACCATGTAACAACCTGGCTAGACTCATTTGGGATTGGGCAGAGAAACACAAAATATGGCTAAAAGTAGCACATATTCCAGGCAGCCAAAACACTTTGGCTGACAGGAAAAGCCGACACTTCCATGACCATTTAGAATGGTCATTGAACCGCAACATTTTCGACAGTATTTGTCACAAATGGAGCAAGCCAGACATTGAGCCCTTTGGAACAACAACTAGTTACTAAAATATGTGTCTTGGCATCCAGAGCCAATAGCCTGGAGAGTAGATGCATTTTCATTAATTTGGAATAATAAATTCTATTCCATTCAGCATTACCAGCAGAGTGGCCAGGAAGATCAAGATGGATCACACCCATGCAGTACTGATAGTACCAGCATGGGAAAGACAACCATGGCTAGCGGCAATAACATCAGCAGCAAAAGACTCGATGACCTTCCCAAGGGAAAGGAACAAACAACCTTCAACATAAAGGACCATTAACAGTCCACGGAGACGTGTCAACAACACCCCTTTTGGCATTCTTTTTCTAAGGAAAGATTTAGAACAATTTGGATTAGACAAAATAACAAAAGAAAGATTAATATCACATGCCTCTAGAAAAGGAACAGTGAAATTATACACAATTTATTTAAAGAAATGGGGACTTCATTGCCTTCTCAAAGGAGTCAAACTGCTAAAACCTACACTAGCTCAAGTGTTACGATTTCTATGAATATTAGAAGATGAAGGACTAGGATTTGGTGCTATTAACGCAGTGAGATGTGCCCTATCCATTATTCTACCAAGAATAGATGGACAAACCATTGGGAAACATCAGTTAGTACACTGGTTCATTAGATCAGGGTATGAAAGAAACCCACCCAAACCTAAATACAATTTTTTTTTTTTTGGTAAATATGTTTATTCTGCTGAATAAGTCTTTTGTCAGTG
The DNA here is from genome assembly GCA_030323885.1 of Branchipolynoe longqiensis. Taxonomy (NCBI): domain Eukaryota; kingdom Metazoa; phylum Annelida; class Polychaeta; order Phyllodocida; family Polynoidae; genus Branchipolynoe; species Branchipolynoe longqiensis. The sequence continues at coordinate 13,067,695 of CM059198.1, read as the reverse complement.
CCGAAGCACTGGTCTTCCAGCCATTTTTCAATTCAGTGTTATTTACACAAAAGATATATAGAATAAGGTGTACAATACCTGTTGAATAGACAATTTGCACCATGTAACACAATGAAATTCTGAAACCCAAAAGTTCCATAACAATATGGTACAGTAGTGTCATATAACCAGATCAATATTAGTCAGATCAATGTGAGTATTTACATAGTATTTAGAATGTAAGCAAAAGTTATCTTCTGTATTCAGTTGGTAAACTTGTAGTAAGTTTTAATGTTCAGTTGCAGTTAGGCAAGCGGTATATAAATGTTAGTTTGTTAGGAAATTCTAGTGTAACTCTAATGTAGTTAGTTATGTGAGTTTATGAATTATGTTGTTGGGGTGGGGTTGTTAATAATACACTGGACCAGCTGTGACCAGTGAAGCAGTGGGACCAATCCCAGTGCATTTAGGTCTTAAATTTTACATTTTTACCTGGACTGTCTCTGTCATCATATATGGTTGACTGGAGATAACAGAGGAACAGCAACAAATTAAAAAAGTGGGGGCTGGGGGGGGGGGGAGAAACCGAGGCTGAGGGTTTGGTGGTCTGCCACTTACGGTATGGTGACGCCATGGAACATACTTTACTGCAACTGCATAAGGGCCTGCCCAATCCGATGTACTCTTAGTGAGTTTTTAAATTCTAGGTAAGAGGACGCTGCCCTGGTTCTGGCTGGTAGGTTGTTCCACATCATGCTGCCTTTGTAAATTGGTGCTTTAATTAGTTTGTTTGTGGAAGGCTTGGGGACTTTGAGTAGAGTGGAATCAGCCCGTCTAGTATTCCTTTTTGTGTTTTCTATATATTGGGTATCTCTGGCTCTTCTGTACATAAGTGATAGGAGATGTGAATCTCTTCTAACCATTAGGTAATCTAGGTTTGCTTTGTCATGCATTTCCTGTACACTTAGTGTTTTGCCCCAATAAATTGTTCTTAACGCCCGGTTTTGGATCCTTTGTACCTTAGTCAGTTGCTGCTTTGTGAGCAATCCATAAATTATATCATTATAGTCTATTATTGGTAGAACTGTTGATTTATACAGCAGTAGGGCAGTGTTTTCGCTTATGAAGCTCCGCATCTTCCTGATTGTAGTCATTTTTAGTGCCAATGATTGAGTTAGTCTAGTCAGCTGTTGATTCACATTTAAGGTAGAATCAATCACTGTTCCTAAGTACCTGTATGCACTTCCCTCCTTAATTTGATTTCCGCCAATTTGCAGTGTTATGGGTTGTGCCCTTGCCTTCCTTGCTTTGGTGCCATAAATGACAAACTCGGTTTTATTGGTGTTAAGGGATAGTTTGTTTTCACTACACCACAGGTTAACCCTGGTCAGCACTGTCCGAACCTGATCGGTTGCTATTTGGAAATCTTTATTTTGTACTGTGAGTGCTGCATCGTCTGCAAATAATGTGAATGTTGCATCCTCTGATACTTGGGGTAAATCATTTATAAAGATTAAAAACAGAAGGAGGCCCAGGGTTGAACGCTGAGGAACTCCAGTTTTAATAGTCCTGATGGTTGACACAGTGTCATTAAGTTTTGTGCATTGTTTCCTATTAGTTAAGTAGTTGGCCATGAATGTACAGGTTTTCTTCCCCAATCCTGCTTTCTGGATTTTCTGCAATAGTATTTTATGGTCAATTGTATCGAAAGCTTTTTTGAAGTCGAGGTATACTGCAATTGTTAGTTCACCTTTGTCCATGTTGGTCAATAACTCATCCATAAGAGAGGCCAATGCCCTAGTTGTTGATCTGTCTTTTCTAAATCCATTTTGTTGAGTGGTTCGGTAATTTGAAGACTCTAAAAATGTTTTTATCTCATCATGTATTATTTGTTCTATGATTTTGCCAGGAAGAGGGAGAATAGATATTGGGCGCAACTCACTACAGTATCTTGGGTTATTGGTCTTTGGGATGGGTGAAACTGTAGCTAGTTTCCAGCTTTCCGGAAAAATACCAGTGTTGACCACTAGGTTATACAGGTAAGTGAATTCATTTATAAGTGCAGTAATTGAAACCTTCATTAAGGCTGAGCTGATGTCTTTAATGCCAGATGACTTATATGCTGATACAGCATTGACCTTTCTGAGGATTTACTCCTGTGTTATCTCAGTCAAATCATACGTCTGATCATTGGTGGTGACCGTGTAGGTGCCCTGACTATCTACAGCCTGGTCAAACTTCCTGGCAAGATTCTCACCTACATCAATAAAGTAGTTGTTAATCTCTTCTGCCAGGAGGCTATCTAGTATTCTCTCCCCGTTGTCCTCGTTACTAAGGTTGCTGATAATGGATTTTCCTTCTGGGTTAATTTGTTGCAGTTCATGCCAGAGTCTCTTAGGATTTTGCTTATACTTATTTATCTGGTCTAAACAGTGCCTAGACTTGGCTTTTCGCACCTCGTTTATGGCCTTCCTGACCATACATTCAGCTATAAATTGATCCCCAGGGTCTCTTGTTATATCTGATTTCCGAATGAAATAATCTCTGTCCTGCTGTAATTCCAGGAGTTCATTGTTCAAATAACCAGCTGTTTTGTTTCTTATGTCAAGTCTAACCAGGGGACAGTGTTTGTTTGCAGCATTGACAATGATTTCTTGTATCATGTCCCAGCATTTGTTTGGATCTTCCTCTGATAGTAGTTCTGCTGTATTGTTTTCCCTCAAAGTGGCTGCTAGATCATTGAAGTTACAATTCCTGTAGGTGCGGCCCCAGTAGATGGTGGTTCTTTTATCATTTCTGGGCTTTTTCTTTATTATATATATTGGTTTATGGTCGCTTATATTGTAGTTCAATACACCTGATTTGGTACAGTACTTGATATTAGTGAAAGCAAGGTCTATTGTTTTTTGTGTGGTCCTTGTTACTCTAGTCGGTTGTTTAATTACTTGCTGAAGTTCATGTTCTGCCGCAAATTGTTTCATATAGCCTGCAGGTGGGTGCCTCTTAGCGCTGTAGTCAATGTTAAAATCACCAATTAGGAGCACTTCATACTTATTAATGTCTGGGATCTGATTCATTGACATGCTTATTTGCTCTATTGCTTCATTTATGTTTCCATTTGGAGGTCTGTAGATGTTACCTATTAATATTCTTTTTGTGTAGGGTCTAGTTATGACAGCCCATTGGAGTTCAATGTTTAGATTAGAGCAATTTTGTTCCAAACACTTGTCTGCATCCACGTGCAGGTCAGTCCTGCAATAGATCCCTAAACCTCCACCATTCTTGACCTGACCACTTTGTAGTTTTGTCTTCCTATCAGCTCTAAGAAACCGGTAATTAGGGATTGATGTTAACTTTGTCTCCATAGATTTATTGAGCCATGTCTCAGATATTGTGAATATATCAAACCCTGATCTTGGTAGGTCTAGTCTTAGTTTTCTATCTTATGGGTTAAGCTGCGTACATTCAGGTGGCCAATCTTAAATCCAGGGAGGCCCTTTAAATCGCTTAGAGGAAGCTTGCCTTCCTGACATCACCTGTTTTGTTTATCCTCCAATTTCCCTCAGCATAGTTCTCAACCCCCAAGTCCCGGCGCCCCAATGCCCCAACAAATATAAGTTTACATGAATTAATTAGGTTTCCAGTCAACCAGTGTTTTAAAGTAGGTCCAGTTTCCCTAGACCACAGCCAGCCAGTCCCACATTGGAGTGTGGAAACTACCAATGTAGTAACTCCATTGGCCATCCTATTGTTGTATTAGTATTAATTAGTGCTTTAAGGTTAACACTAATCAGACAATTCCAGGCTGGAGAATCCGTGTGAGTTTTGCATGTCTCTCTTCAATTATGTCATTGTTTGAGCATGTCTATAAGTTTAATGCTAGCACAGAAAATGCAGAATGGTGGGGGCCTGATATCCTCTTTGACACTGATTCTAACAGGCATGCATTGGATTGGTTAGTGGATAATGGGTCGGTAGAAAATGGATGGACCAGACTACATGTATCTCTGAAGTCTGGAGACAATAGCCAATCAATGAACAGTTTTCAGGAATGGCACAATGTAGTCCAAGTAATCTTTGTCTTAGGTAGTGAGCACATAGTCTGCCGGCCAACCAGCTGACACACTAGTGGTATGCAGCATGGTTGAGTATGTGTCGGTTAATGAATAGCTCTAAACAATATATACATGTATATGCACACATATTCGCAGACAACATACATATGAGCATATACACACATACATACACATATACACAGTCACACAAAGAACATCTGTAACGAGAAATCAATAAACAGCTGCAAGCAATATGGAACCACAATATAAGTCCAGAACATCGGTGACAGAGGAAGAATGTTCCCAAGGCAGGACTAAGTCAGCCTATATTCATAATCTTGAATACTTTACGGTAGGTCTGGGAAAGCCTATACGCAGAGTCTTGAACACACAAAGGACCAATTTTCCATACCCACACTCGTATGCATGTGAGGAGCCGCCGATAAGGATCAGGATGGTATGCTCAAAGTGCATCCCATGAGGGGGGTAGGCAAGCTTATGCCCATAACCATGACCACCCAATGGGATGCGCCCATACTCCTTCATATTCAGGGAGCAATTGACAAAGAAGCCACAAAATAGTCCGAGATCAGGATGGCGTGCACAAAATGTGCCCAAGGCAGGTAAACAAGCCTGACAAGGAGTCCAGGATGTAGTCCAACATCAGGATGTATAGGCCGTGCGTGTCCAATCTCGAACCAGGAATCCAGGAGTCATCAGACTGGAGTGCAGTTCCAGGTGTAGTTCCAGGTGTAGTTCCAGTGTAATTCCGCATACAGTGGGTCAGCATTTAGACTGTAGACTGATGGGAGGCAGTAAGATCTTTGCGCTTAACAGCCAATGCCAGGCCTAACTTATTAAGTCCTTTGTATGTTTTATCCCGTACCTCCCGACTATGTACTGTGGCTCCGATTCCATAGTACGAGTTAGTAGTGGCCTCGTTCAGTGGCATGTCTCCCGTCTCAATCAAAAGCTTTGCTAGTTGTGGATTTTGATCAAATTTCTCACTAATAACCAATGCCAGCACTTCGTCACGTTTAGCACGCCACTCCGGGGACTCTATTAGCTGATCTGCTATGCGCTTGGCCTCCAGGGGGGTCGGTGCCAGTCCAATCTGTTCAAGGCGGTCCGGGTCATTAGCCATTTTGCATTTGATTGCCTGGAACATGTGTTCTGCTGTTGGGTATGCAACTCCTTCGTGCAGAATGGGAGACCGGGCAAAATTGGATAGGTAGGAATGTTCAGAGTGGAAATAAATCTGCCCGTCCCTGCTTACTGTTTTTGCCTTGGCCAGCGAAAATTGGGGTGGGAGGGAGTTGAGTTCGGTGTGTCTGTACTTACGGCCATCAATGATGACACCATCTCCATGTACTCGCACCTCTGCACCAGCCGATCTGGCAAGTGCTGCAACTGACCTGAACTCGTCTCTCATTTTCCTAGTCAGTTGGGTCACATCATCACCCAGGTAGATTCCTCCATATTTCTCGCTATTCTTTAGCTTGGTTCGTGCAAAATAGAAAGCATTTCTCTCATGTGTATGTTTGAATGTAACCATAATTGGGCGGGGACGGTTGGTAGCCTGCGACCGGTGAGCCCCAGGGGCCGCCGGCCTCCGCTTCCCGATCCTGTACACTGACAGTACTGCTGGAGGATCATGGGCCATTTCCGGGATGAGATGCGAGGCCAAGTCTGATACATATTTATAGAGATTTTCTGCTTCCTCTTCAGCTTTACCATCTATCTTAATATTTGTTAATTTAGCTTGGTTCTCTAGATCATTGATTCGGTACTCCAATCTCTTATTTGACTCTAGAGCAACCGTCAGGCTCTGCTTAGTGAATAACAAAGACCGTCTGTCGGCCTCCTGTTCCTGGTGGTTAGCCTCCAGGAGGGCTGTCAACTTTGTCATATCAGTGGCAGCCCTGTCACGTATACTGTCAACTACATGTACCACATTCATTAGTTTGGCATCCATGTTGGCATCCAGTCGATCCATCCTAGCCAACAATTGGGCAAGCACAGAATCATTGGCACCAGTTTCTGGGTGATCCAGAGCTGTGGTAGTACTCTTCCTAGGTGGTGAAGTTGTGGAGGTCAGAGCCATGGACGACTGTGGCTGTGACGCTGCCTTCCCACGTGTCCTGGTCTTGTCAGCTAGCTGTTTCTGAGACATAATTATTCCTCAGTTACAAATCACCAGTGCAATCCAGCGAACCCTGCTAGCCCACCATCAATCAGAGTTGCAGATAGTCAAATACAGTCCCCACACGCACCGATAGTCAAATACAGTCCCTACACACGCAGATAGTCGAATACAGTCCCTACACACACAGATAGCCGCACATCTGAGAATTACAAGCAAAATTTCCCACCTCCGGTCACACCCTGACACAGAAGACAGGCACTGCCATACACCGTTTGTTTACCTTGTTTACTGTCCATTCGGGCATATATTTCCACGATTTAACTCACGAGTGACCCTGGATATGTCACTCTCTCAGCCCCCCGCCGCACACACCAGCTGACACCGACGTCTGCCGCCCGTCTGCCCTTGGAATTCCTATAATCTATAGTAGAGCAAATAGGTTCCTCTCTCCTGCATTCTATAATGGCATTCCCTATATTGTATAGGTTGTAAGGGTGGTGGCAACAGTTAATGCAATCCTGTAGACTTAGTTAGTTACTGCCCGTGGCAATAAACCGTTTGGCATGGGCGACAAGATGGTCACAACAAGGACAGCTGGATGTGGCACTCTCTCACACCCCCGCCACACGCACCAGCCTACACCGTCGCACACCGCCCGTCTGTCTTCGGAACTCCTATAATCTATAGTAGAGCAAATAACTTCCTCTCTCCCGCATTCTATAATGGCATTCCCTATATTGTATAGGTTGTGAGGGTGACGGCAACAGTTAATGCAATCCCGCAGCAAGCGTCAATAAGACAAAAACGACAAATGACAATCTGAGATCGACAGTTCACTGTTTCAGATCACATTCTGTTATTTCCGTTATTTATCGGCATGACTATCCACTGCTACGATCAAAATGATGGCTTGACACTCCTGCAGGGCTATCAGTGCGAAAGTCGATCTAGGTGAGGGGGATTTATCGGTAGATTTTTCGGGTGTCCCTTGATCGAGTTCTGTTATTCATGAGTATGATTTAATAACAATATCGAAAGCGTACTTGTCAAATTCGGAGCTAGTAGTTGTCAGTTGTTAGGTGTTGGTGCGGGTGTCGGTGTTGGTATCAGGGTGGAAGTGTTGTAAATCCGGTCACAACAAGGACAGCCGCAAACCAACTCCTGGTATTTTCCCCCGATCCCCGGACAATGCCAAGTCAATCTGCAAAATCTGCTCTATCGTGGAAACTCGTCATCTGTGTAAGTGGCAGTGCTGTAAATCCGGTCACAACAAGGACAGCAGCAACCCAACTCCCGGCACCTTCTCTCGATCCCCGGACAATGCCAAGTCAACTTGTGAAAACCGCTCTGTCGTGGAAACTCGTCATCGTTCATGGGTATTATCGGCGATAGAAGGTGTGCTGATCTCAGTTTTTGGCAGACAATTAAAGTTTCCACAGTCAGTATGACATATATCCTATCGATGCATCCAAAGCTGTGTTAACACCTGGGCGTTAACTCGCCTCATCCAGTGCGCCTAATCTAAGTCGGCTCACATTGGCCGTGTGAACCCGATGTTGAGGCGGCTTAGGGCTGAGTCGCCTCATCCAGTTTGCCTCATCCAGTTCGCCTCGCGTGGTGGTTTAAATGAAGCGAACTAGCTTGGGTCGGCCCATCTTGCTTGTGTGAACGGTAGCGGTTTACTTGAAGTGGACCAAGCACGCCTCACTGTACAATATAATTTGGTCTATGAACCAGCCAGAGGTGCACAGACACTTTTTTCAGCATTTAATTTGAGGGTTTCACTGCCCAGCTGAAGTCCCGACCGTTCCAAAACAATACAATTCAGCCGAAACAGATCTAGGTCGAACCCACACTCTCCCCGCCGACGTCGACCAACCGAAACCGGCGCTGGCTAGTGTGGACCTGCTCATGCGCAGACACCAATTTCTGCCTTAATCCGCTCCGTGTGTGGACACGACACTAGTTCGCCTCATCCAGTTCACCTCATCTAGTTCGGCCTAAAGTTGTGGGTGTGAACACAGCTCAAGTTTACACCGTCCAAACACACACGTTAATATTTTGGCCAATCATCTATTGTCACACAACTGTCAAATACGTGCTGTTGTCAAACAACTATCAAATATGTGCTGTCGACCTTCACCAGTTCATTGACCTTAGTTGTTGTTTACTGACCTTAGTTTTGGGCAGACATGATTAAAGTTTCCACAGCAAGTATGACATATATCCCATTGATGCCTATTATCGCTCAGACGAGTCACCCGTACACCACCAAAACCCACAAACAGCACACACTCCACGGTTTAATAATCCAAGTTTAAATAGTCCAAGCACACATTCCACGGTGTAATACTCCAAGTACACGAACCGGATGCGCGGCCACTGCGGCGACATCAATCAGTAAACATCCCATAGAGTTTGCCTGTATGCGCAGTGGAAAAAGTCTATTTCATTCAAAATTAATAGAAATCCGGAACCCTAACCTTATAAATTTAATATAAACTATTCGTTTAATATGTTTTCTATATGTTTACCAAGCGATTCGCCTCCAGGTGGTGTGGCCCTAGACATATTTCACTTTTTCTGCATGAAGATTGTCCACGACCATTGACAATGCGGCGTGAATGCCTTGAGTTTGTTTACTTTACATTCGTCGATTCGACAATATGAATAATGCCACCAATGCGGCGGCAGCGTTAATAACGGTTCGATTTTAGGGTTAATTTGATTAAATCCCACTCATTGCGTATGTAAATCCGTCAAATAAGATCGCATTGAATAGATTTCACTGTAATATATTGCCGCCGATGCGGTGGCGGTGGCCATGTTTAGTTGACTTTCGACAGTATGTGTGGGTGTAATCGATTAATCAACTTGGGTTTTATAGACATTTCACTTTTTCTGCCTGAAGATTGCCCACAGCCATTGAGTTTGCAGTGTGACAGTGTGTTATTATTGTGGTTATTATCGCCACAATGGCCGCACCCCCGCCTAGCGTGACGTCGGTGCACACCCCATGTTATTGTGTCAGTACTGCGGGCGCCTATTATCGCTCACACGAGTCACCGACACACCGCCAAAACCCACAAACAGCACACATTCCACGGTGTAACAGTCCAAGTTCAAATAATCCAAGCTTGACCTCTGCTGGACACCCCTTTCATCTTTGAATCCTGCAAATATGGCTAGCTACTGTCCGTTAGAGATGTATTTTTCCGTGACTCAACTCCGCGCCGATGGAGAACGTCTTTTCACCCGCGCGCCATGTTTGCCAATAGGTTTTGGGATGTATCAATAGTATTCAAGTTATTCAAGTCATGGCCTAGCAACAGACATTTGTCAATGAAAGACCTAGGATTTAAATTAGCAGTGTTTTTACTGCTAGTTACAGGACACAGAGGCCATACCATTGTGGCACTTTCACTAGATGGACTAGAAATAGACATGGATGAAAGCTACATTTGATTTACAGACATTACTTAAATCAAATCGTACAGGGGACCCACTGTCCACAGTACACATGACTAGTTTTCCAGAGGATAAACGGATATGTGCAGTTTCGGCCATTAGGGCCTATATATATCCAAGTCACGAATCAGAAATTCCAGGCAAAAACGAATCAGCTTTATACGGCAACATGAAGCAATCTCGAGAGACACTCTCGCAAGGTGGACAGTCAAGGTGCTTAAACAAGCAGGAGTCAACACTGAACGCTATGCATCTCACTCAACGTGTGGAGCCATGGTCTCCAAGGCAAGACAATTAGGAATCTCATTTAAGATAATTCTTGTACACACGGGGTGGAAGACGGCTAGATTGTTTGCAAAACATTACAACAAACGACTGGAAAAGTCAAGCGGCGTGGTGACACGTCTACTCACCAACTAGAAAGCAGGTGAGAAACAACATTAAATTATGTACTCATATACATACTATGGTTACAACAAGAGGATAAAAGGGTAAAAAATGAGATTATGTAAAGTTCTCCCTGGGCTACAAGTAGCCAGAAGTGTAGTACCGAGGTAAAATAGTATACCAATATATATATGAGTCAGGCTCACGAAAATAGGCCAATTGGAGAAAGCTGTCGGCGTCGAGCATTGGATGTTGGCGTCGAATGGCATAATTATAGTTTAGCATTGACAGAGGGTTTGGAAAGTCCTTACATTTATCCTGAATGTAAAGGTAGAGAAAATACAACAACCATATTTGTTTCTAGGATAATTTAATATGAAACAAAGAAATGCACTACACTTTAAGAATTATGATGCCGACATCTTAAATTGAACACCAATTGGCCCATTTTCATGAGGCTGACTCATATATAGTATAGTTATAAAATCTTACCTGGGTACAGATGATGGATAACTGGTGTTTTCATGAGGTACTAGCCTCGGATAGTCGTGAGTCAGGGCCCATCCACCCTACCTACCCACCCACCCTACCCACCCTACCCACCCTACCATACCACAACTATAATGTTAATATACCCAGGTAAGATTTGTATAACTATACTATATATATATATTGGTTTAAAATTGCATAGTCCGATAAAAACATCAAATTTTCAAAAGCGAAACACTTATCTACATTTGAACCTACTTATCCAACTTGTAGACTTTTTATTAAGTATTTGTTGCTTACATAGAAGGGCACACTAAGTCAATTTAATATAACCTGTTACTGGTGAATCTTTTGGAGTCAGAGTTTTGGCAAGCATGCCAAAATTTGGTTGTTTACACTCCAAATATCTCCAAAGCTAGCGATTTTAAAGCAAAGATACTTCGAACTAAAGTAAGGTAGATTATAACGATCATTCTAATATATTTATCTCAGAAAATGACATAAATTCAAAACCATCGGACTATGCAACTTTAATGTAGTACATATATTACTTTTATTGGAGTATGTATGTGAAGGTGTTCAAACACTTGCTATTCAGTTGTATACTCAAATAGAATAGCACAGCCTGCGTTATGCACCAAACCACAACAGTAGATAGCAGATTGACTCTGGATTTTTAACAAAGCTAGAAATTGTAATTGGTAATTTAAGGTTAGTTAAATAGTTTTAATGAATTCTCTGTTAGCTCTTTGTCAGTTAGGTCGGGGTCCTAATTGAGGACCAACCAGAGATATTCACTGAAACCCATATACTTGTGTTTGTATGGAACGTCTAATAATAATATACAGATATATATATATATATATATATATATATATATATATATATATATATATAATTACGTCTGAACTGACTTATAACTCATCTGAATGTACTAAACTCTATATCATTAACACATCCAAAGACATTCAGATGACGTACATATGTATAATATATATATATATAGTTATATATTATATATATATATATATATATATATATATATATAATATATATATATGCAGCGTAAAACCCCCATAAGATCTGCCTGCGCCGTGGTCCCTTCAATGAAACTGTCGGTGAGGGAGCAAAAATCATGAAGGTTGTTAGCAACCCTATCCTGGTCCCCTACGCACCATACAACGTACAGTAAAGCGTAGCGTATTGATTTAGCTAGCCACGTTATATATAGTAGTGCAGCAGATATCCGCAAAGATTGTGGGTTTGATGATAACATCATAGAATTTGGCTCACATTTAGTACATACCATTAGGCAGATTTGTGTATATAGGGACATTGCATATTCCCCCTAGGGCCAAAATGGAGGCCATTTTAAAAAATGGCTGTGATCGGGTATTTCATAACGCATAATCTGTGGGAGGTGTGTATGTTTTTCAACTGGAGATGCATGCAAGTGATGCAATATCACTTAAAATATAATCTCGGATGCCAATTAAAGGTCATAGACCTTACATAACCAATTTAGTTGGCCTATGAGGCAACAATTATGCAAATTAGTTGTCTTTAATGAGTTTTGTCCGTATTTTGCCATCTGAAAATGATCAGTTTAACACCCCCACCTCCACCCCAATCACCTCCATCCCAATCACCCCCACCCCAATTACCCCCACCCACATCCACCTCCTCCCCAGTCACCCTCATGCACCCCCGCCTCCATCCAAATCACCCCCACCCAACCCCACCTCCACCCCAATCACCCCAACCCCGACCTCCACCCCAATCATCCCCATCCAACCCCACCTCCACCCCAATCACCCCCACCTCCACCCCAATCACCCAACCCACCCATCTGCCTCCCACTTCCACCTCCTGGGTGTTTCTCCAGGTTAATCCGGTTTCCCATGCTGCGGTCGCCTGTTCACTACCCCCCCCCCCCCCCCATCACGCACTCACCCTCACCCCATTCCTACGAGCTTCAGAATCAGTTCCGGGAACCCGAGCAGACCATGTTCTCTACCATTGCCCACCAAACCGTAATTTATCGGTATACAATAACATCTAACACAAGTATTAAGTCTAACGAAAATATAAAATCTAAGTAACAAATAAAATATAAGATAAAGTTAGCCGAGGCGTGCACGGCGGGCCGGCCGTGAGTGCCCGTGTAATTACGGTCATCCCCTCTCTCCCTGTCTGCTCGTGGGGCCCTCTCTGCACCACCCCGCACTGTCTACGTCGGTGTGTTTTGTGTAAATATAGCGATATAGCGAATGGTAGACAGGAAGTGTGAACACTTATTTGTTGCTCTTTTTTTGTTGTTGGTACATTAGTTGTCCCAAGCAGGGGAAATCCCAGTCACAGACGACTGGTCTGCCACACTCCACTGCTGGTCGATAGAAAGCCCGAGCCTACACTTTTACCGACCTAAGGGATTTTTAACCTCCCACACCACATAGACATGGTATGAGAGCAACCGGCCTTTGATGATGTAAGTCAATATACACAGCAGTGGAAATCCAAATTGGCAGAGCTGGGGGCATGGGGAATCGAAATGCCAACCCTCAGATTAGGAGTCTGAACTAGAAAAAGGTCAGACACTCTAACCACTCCGCCACAGAGAAATGTCATGGGTCTGTCTGCATCTCCTTTGGTCTACAATTTATCATTATGTCTGCGTCTAGTTTAGTCCACATTTTGTGATGTCTACATCTCCTTCTCTCTGCATCTCATTCTGTCTACTTCTAATAATGTCCACATCTCCTTCTGTTTCCATCTTGTTATGCCTACATCTCGTTCTGTCTGCATCTCGTGCTATCTACCTCTCATCATAATGTCTGCATCTAGTTTTGCCTATATTTCGGCATATCTATCGTTTCTAGTTATATCTACCGTTTCTCGTTGTCATTATGTCTACACTTCCATCTGCTCTTTCACTGTTTGCTCAGACAACCCTATTCCCTTCCTGCTCTCCCTGATCCCTATTTTCTGCTCCCCGTCCTCCTTCACTTCATCCTTAATTTGCTTCCCTTTACCTTCCCCTTCTTCGCCCCTGCTCCTAGTCTTTCTCCCTTCCGTGTCCTCCTCCCTTTCCTTATCCCCTTCCTCCTCTCTTCCTCTTCCCCCTTCATCTACCATCTGTATGTCTTCCCCTTTATCCCCCTTCCCCTTCCTTCACCGATCCCCTTCCTCCAGCTTCCCTTGCTCTTCCCCATCCTTTTCCACCCCTCTTTCTCTCCTCCCCTTTATCCTTCCCATCCCTTTCCTCCTATCCCTCCCGCCTCTCACCCCTCGTCTCCTTGCTACTTCTTCCTTATATTGCCCAACTATTCACTAATTCCACTTTTGCTGCTAGATACATATAACGTTCAAACTGTTTAGATAGTGTGTGTTCATGAACAACGATTTGGTGTCGAGATTAACTGTATTAAATTGTTCCACATACAATCTTATTGTGCTGTCACATTATGACGTTTCTCGCCAACGCGCGTCGACGTGTGTCACTTTTTGGCGAAACATTGGGACACGTCAGGAAGCGTTACGCGTGTGTTAGGCGCGTTGGTAAACATTGATGGATGGCGACGGTTGGCGAGGATCGGCGGCGCACGTCATGGCCCGTCGAAAGTTGTGTGCTTGCACAAAACGTTTGACGTGTGCCAACCTGCGGGTGGCAACGTTATGGCTACGTTAGGGGCATGTCAAAATACATTAAACGAGCTGGAAGATCGTTATGCGAACGGTAGGCAGACACCACACCCGCATGAGGCTCGTTCCCACACATTGCGCCAAACTGGTGTGTTGTTGTTTTATGTCCTAGCAACATCTAAGGTCATATCAGGACGGCACGCCAAACCTTTTTTATTTTTTTGACTCACACATCGATATACGTTACCACAACGTCAGCCACACGCTACTAACATCTTCCGCTGACATTGAACTTTTTCCCACCGCGCCGAAAAGTTTGACGTTTCTCGACTTGTTGGCGCGTTGGCGGCATGCCGGTGAGATACGTCATAGTGTGACAGGGCTATTACTGTGATATAATCCAAAGCGAGCTTAAGCTAAAAATAAACTCATGGTATCCCCCTGGCAGACTGTAAATACATTAGCTCGAGAGACTCATTAGGATTAGCAAGAGATTGAAAATAGAACGAGCTCCACATTGTTTCCTTGCCTCAGTTCAGTCCACACTACTGCGCTATTGTATTTCATTCATCCATTCATTTTCTTCTGCTGTCTTCATTGCAGATGTACTACACTATAAATAAGGACAAATATTAATGTCACCAGAACAAAGAATGACATACTTGAATAAAATAATATATCAATTGGGTTTGTAGTGTACGCTCACGGGCTTCTGAGGGATTTAGTTTCCTTTTTAATATACACTGTGTTCTTGCTGATTGGTGGGTTCAGTAGACCCTCTGGGGCCGCCTGTCATTGTTTATCCCCCTTTGCCCCCACCTCCTACCACACCCCACCCACCGCACTCCCCAGCCGAGACCACTGAGTGAACATGTTGATAGTGAATGTAATTCCATTGACCTGCCCTCAGTGGGATCGTGCCAGTTGATTCCCATTGATAACAAGAAGAGAAGTTAGCCTTCCCCAGCCCCATGCTATTGAGTTTCTACCATTTATTTGAGATACATCGATGAGCATGATCATCATGGCATACCCTCATTTAGTCCGTGTATGTATATATAAGTGCATTGCCTGTATGTATGTAATTGTAAGCATTAAATGATTTATGTATGTATACTATTTAAAAGACTTAACATTCCTGGGGGCAAGAGTAGTAGTCTGCACTGACCTCTCATGCAAGTAGCCACATAGACTGGTGGATGTGCATCGAGTGATGACATCAGGGAGCCTAGGTGGTGTAATGGTTAGCACGCTGACCCGGAATCCAAGAGGTCTGGGTTCGAATCCTGGTTTAGAGGCAATATTTCCCATTTTCATCACACCCCGACGACAATATCTTATAATCCGGTCCATTTAAATTCAATTTTATATTTTGGTAGATTACCTTCTACCCCGTTGGTTTTATTTGCTTCCAATTATTTGTTTACTTTACATACACAACACTGGTGGTAACTAGCAGAGGAAAGCTACAGTGTGATGAGTTAATTAACACCAGTGCATGATTAGTTATGACGTAACTCTATAGAGGGGCACCAACAGATGTTGGTTGTGTGTTAGTGGTAGAGTGTTAAGCCGTGTTCATACAGGGCAGTTAATTCGATTCATATGAATCGCCTTGCCTAGTTCGACTCACATTTGGCGTGTGAACGCACGGCTGAGGCGGTTTAGGGCTGAATCGATTCATATAATTCACATTTTATAAACCACCTAAGCAGGTGGTTTATATGAAGCGAATTTTATGAATCGACTTAAATCGCCTGTGTGAATACAACCGACTTACTTTATGCGGATTATGGACGTCACACGCATGCGCAGTCGAGACCTTAGTTTGTTGACTTTCCGGTCGATCAAAAGCGCATATTATATAATTTAATTAATGAAACCGCTAGCTATGCACAGATATTTTTTTCATCATTTATTTTTAGGGTTTCACTGCCCAGCAGAAGTTTTTACGCTTCCAAAACAATATGATTCAGTCTATACATATCTAGGTCGAACCCACACTCTCTCGGCCAACATCGATGAACCCAAACGGGGGCTGGTTAATCTGGACTTGCTCATGCACAAATATCCACTTCCGCCTTAAACCGATTCAAAGCACTGCCCGTGTGAATGCGAAACACTTTCAAACTCGGTCTGTGTGAACGCGCATCTAAATCGATTCATATGATTCGCCTTGTCTAAATCGCTTTAAGCTTTTCCCGTGTGAACACGGCTTTAGTGGTAGAGTGGGTCGTTAGAAGTCAGGTGGGCAGACTCGAGATATAAAGGAGCAGAGAGTGTAGTGGATGTTGTTATCCGAACACTCCCAGCGTAACGCGAGGTCACGTGAAAGGAACGTCATAAAGAGTCAGTTGCAACCTAGAACTAGCAGTGTCAACTCCTCAATATTATATGTATACATGGTGCCAGATGTAGGGTCTCAATGTTGTGGGGATGGGCAGAGGGATGGAAACCATAGGTATTGCTAAGACATAAAACCCCAAATGCTTTCCTCGCTTGATGCACTACAGACACCGCCACCCCTGGGGCGCTTACTGTCAGCCTCGCGATGAGGTGTCAGACTGCCATCTGTCAACTGTCACCTGTCACCTGTCAACTGTCACATGCAGCACACGTGCCACCCCACCCAGGGTTGACCAGATGGAACGGCAGGCCCTGGTCCCGGCAGCCCCCACATCGTGTTGATCGGGTGACTCCTGTCTTAGCCGGTGACTCTGGATATGACAGGGTGCATACTGCCGTATATATGTCCTTAATGCAGGAAAACCATCAACTCTCTTTCACATATAAGCGCCTGCACATTGCAGAAATAGTGATTCAAAAGGGAAACCCTTGAATTTGTCAAAAGGAATTCAGTGAGTTGTCTGTCATTCGGACTCGATGTCATTCGGAATCATTGCACTGCAACAAATACATAAGTTTGAGTGGTATCGATAGCGGCAACATGAATGGGATGAAAACATTAAAGTTGCATGGTCCAATGGCGTTTGAATTCTTGTCTTATTTTTTAGATAAATATATCAAATTGATCGGTATGAGCTACTAATCATTAGTCCAGAGTCATTTTGATGAAAAATGACTAGTTTTTAAGCAATTTGAGCTGAAAGAACCCAACATAATTTTGACAAGCTTGCCAATAGTCCTGTGGCTATTACCCAGATGGTCATCTCATGGTGACCACATGATGTGAGATCACCTACTAATCCTGGAACCTGACAGGTATTTCTGTTTGGATAGTGAACATTCTGGGAACGGATTGGTGCCATAGGCCTGTAGCAATAGGGTTTTTAGCAAAATATAATTTTGTAGAAAGGTTAATTTGATTTATATCTATTGAATTGACCAAGTAGCACAGAATATCCAACATCACATATACATTGGTATATGATTGACATCGTCCCAATGGCAGAAATTCCAAAACATCAAAGTATGCAACCACCCACTAAACTGCACATTCTATGATTAAGCCGGGCCTGAGCATTAATGGTTTGACTGGATCCGCCTCAATTGCACAGGTTTCTGGGTTTAATGCTATGATTGCAGCAGCCGTTCTGGTTGTGCCTAGGTGTTATCGTTTGGACAGGATCCATCGCAAATGTACCATTCCACAGCATATGCGTTGGAGGACAGCCTGGGGTTGTAGAACCATATCAGTTTATACACTCACCTATGACAAACTGCATGCTCTGCGATCTCAGCTGCTGCATTCCTAACGTTAAGACCAGAACCCGGTGGATCCCGTCCAAATGATAGCACATGACCAGAACAGAGTTGCTGCCATAATATCATTAAACCTGGAGATCTATGCATTTGCAGCAGATCCTGTCAAGCCAGTAATGCTCAGGTCCGACTGGATCGTAGAATATGGCTGCTGCCATCATAGCATTAAGCGCAGAACCCGGCGCATTTGCGAATGGACCCGTCCAAATAATAACGCATAGGTACCACCAGAACGGTTACTGCCATCATAGCATTAAAACCGGAAACCTGTGTATTTGTGGCAGATCCCATCAAACCATTATTGCTCAGGCCCGGCTGATGTGGCCAGCATGGAACAGCTGCTGCATTAGCTAATACAAAAGATTTGAAAGTCAATAACTTTCAAATGCACATACCTCACTCCATATGGTTCACTCCTTTTTTCATTCAACAACAACAAAACTTTTCCTTTTATATGCAGTGTAACTGACAGATTTCAAACTGATCCGCGCAAAAAACATTTGCGTGCATCCTCACATACATTTAGACTGCCAAGGATATGCATCCTGCTTGCATTTCTCATGTACATATTATTTATTGCTCTGTTATTATTTACTGTTATGTCATCCATATGTTTCATCCTCCCTCATACCACACATAGTCCGATAGCAGATGCAATTTAAATTCACAAATGTAAAAATTTAAATTACCCAAATTGATTAATATATTTGTAGAATTGATGAAACAGCATTGAATATCCAACATTGAGGGGGGGCAACATCCACTTCATTTCCCTTTCCTGTCTATGGCCCTGCACAGTAGGCTACTTGGTCCAGGGAGGTTAATGAGGTCATGAGATTGGCCTAATTGGTTAATGGGCTCCCTGCATAATGGGTGTTTCAAAGTGAGTGTCCAGAGGGGTGAGGTTATAAATTCACTGGTTATTCTGTATATGCTGTCCCAAATGATTAGCTAATACACCAGTATCTAAGTTGGATATATAGGATCAAATGTAAGTAGTTGTTTTAATTTTGAAAATATTATATTTCATCGGACCATGCAACTTTAATAAACTGCAAGAAATTGAACCATCTTCGGGAAAACAACCACAGACTTATGCAGAAGGTTGGCAGGACCAAGTGGTCATTAGCCACTGCCGTATTGGCCACTTATGGCTTACACATGCTTTTCTGCTCAAGGGAGAACCTCCCCCTGAATGTATTGGGTGTTAGTTCCTGCTCGCACTCAAACACATTTTACTAAGTGTTGTTGATTATTTGGCCCTGCACCAATAGTTTTACACAGCAGACAGTATGCATAACCTTTTTACGAAAGTAAAACAAGAACACAGTTGAGCCTTTTTGAGAGCAGCTGGTCTGTACCACCTCATATAGTTTAGTCAATAGATTGTATCGATTAGTAATACAACCTTTACATTTTTTACAGGAATTTATTTACGTTGGCCACAAATATATAATCGGGAGCTTTTTAATTTAATGAGTGTCTATTGACACATCATTGACTTTATGCTTTTACATGTAAAAACGATGGTCTAAATAAAAAACAAACAGTTCTCTCTGTGAATATGGCCTATGCTGCCGACACGGCATAAAGCAACCACCAATCAATCAACTTGTAGTCTTTATTTATTTCACTATGTGAGTATTCTAATCTTTTATCTAAAATCCGAAAAATACAGAACTCTGAAACACAACTGGCCCCAGTGGATTCGGATAAGCGCTTTGGACGTGTACTTGTGATTCTGCTTCCTCTGGAACTGGGACCTCACTTGGTTGGTGTTCTTGCTTTATTACACTCCCAACACCACCAGTACTCTCTGCGGCAGTCCATCTTCCCCATACGATGAGGTTGGTTCTCCCTACTCGACCCTCAGAAGCAAAGGAGGAAAGAGAAACACAAACACTGGAGTCCTGGTACAACCATGTATTCCCCCCCCCCCCCCCCCCCCCCCCCCCCCCCCGATGGTTTAAGCAGCCATCATGAACTGACCCAGAGGCATGTGTCGCGGGCCATTAAATACCCTGTCCGAGTTTGCAGGGCTGGCTACCGAATAAGTAGTGGTTTCATTGTGGTACAAATAGGTGCCCAGTCCTCTATGTGAACACTCCCCTGCAGTAATTAGTCTCGGGGAATATAGCAGGAAAGGGGTGCTTCCTTCAGGCATATCTAACCTAACTACACCTGGTGATGATGCTGTTTTACTGGTGTTATTTTCAATTTCGAAAATGTCTAACTGAATTGATCTAATAGTGAACATGTGGGTATAGTGTTGGAAAGAAGCAATAACAGTACATGGACTCAAACTCACAATCCGCTATGTGGATATTTGTATTGTTAGTATGAGACTTAGGATTTCTGGCCATCAAGTCAAATGAGTTGTCTTCACGTCCTCAGGTGAAATGTCACGTACACATGTCGGCATGAGTAGGTGCATTGCATCACTGAATCTAGATAGGCTAATGATTTGGACGCCAGCCATGGAATGGCAGCAATCTTGGCTCAAGCCCTGATCTAGATGGGATATTGTCGCTTCTTTGGATTTTTGTTTGCACCCCACCCCCAACCAAACACTTGCACTACTGCATTTAGTATCTGCTTTAATGCTGCATATATTATATGACAGCCAAATCATCGATTCCTTTCGTCACTTTACCTTATGTATAAATCTGAAATAGCTATTGAATAGTTTGAAATCTGCAACGTGCAGACGTGCATGTGGAGGACTTGATCTGGCTTGCCATGTTAAGCTAGGGACAGACAGGACGCGTGTCGCGCGGGTGGCAGGTACAAGCAGACGGTATGCAGTTCTCATGCGGAAATAGCGAACACACTGGACGCGGATGGCACCCGGCAAAACCTCTATATATATATATATATTACCCAACTTGACTTTACCAAACCTCATTCTACCCGACCTCACTCTACCCGACCTCACTCTACCCGACCTCACTCTACCCGACCTCACTCTCCCCAACCTGAATTTACACGACGTGACTTTACACGACTTGACTTTACACAACTTGACTTCACGTGTCTTGACTTTACACAACTTGACTTTACCTGACCTGACTTTACCCAACCTGACTTTACCCGACCTGACTTTACCCAACCTGACTTTACCCGACCTGACTTTACCCGACCTGACTTTACCCGATCTGACTTTACCCGACCTGACTTTACACCACTTGACTTTGCACCACTTGACTTTACACCACTTGACTTTACACGACCTGACTTTACCCGACCGGACTTTACCCGACCGGCCTTTACCCGACCAGACTTTACCGAACAGCACCATTAAGTCGCTATGTAAAGTAAATTTGTGTAATGTCAGGTCGTGTAAATTTAGGTCATGTAAATTCAAGTCGGGTAAAGTCAGGTCAGATAAAGTTAGGTACGGTAAAGTCTGGTCGAGTGAAGTCAGGTTGGGTAAATTCAGGTCGTGTAAATTCAGGTTGGGTAAAGTCAGGTCGGGTAAAGTCAGGTCGGGTAAAGTCAGGTCAGGTAAAGTCAAGTCGGGTAAAGAAGTCCGGTCATGTAAAGTCAGGTCGTGTAAAGTCAGGTCATGTAAAGTCATGTCGTGTAAAGTCTGGTCAGTTAAATAAAGTCAAGTTGTGTAAAGTCAAGTCGTGAAAAGTCAAATCGTGTAAAGTCAAGTCATGTAAAATCAAGCCATGTAAAGTCAAGTGGTGTAAAGTCAAGTCGTGTAAAGTCAAGTCGTGTAAAGTCAAGTCGTGTAAAGTCAAGTCGGGCAAAGTCGGGAAAAGTCAGTGAAAAGCCAAGCAGCACCACCCGTCAAGAACCGCTCACGCCAGTGTGTTTGGCTCTCTTTGTTACATACATTTCAATTTTTGCCGCATGACGTTCGCGTCCAGTGTGTTTGTAGCTTTACATATATGTGTATGTCAGTATGTGCTAAACACACTCCACACCACGCCCGTGTCAGCGTATTTCTGGCCTTGGTCTGCTGAAGCATTAACCCCTTCACAATGACCCTCGTTGAATTCATTGTTATGTCATTACTGCCAACGCTTATTTCGCCAAATTCTTCTCGGGACAGTCACCATCTTGTATACCTGATTTGTTGTTGTTGTCAAAGTTACAGATCAGTTATTCATGTGCATTTTGATTTGGTGTTTTAATAGTAGTCAGTTTGTAATCCCAAGCTACAATGGGTGATTTGTTTATTTCGGTTAGTCCATGGTAATTCCTAAGCTGACGTTAATAATAAATCCCGTTGCTAAATGTTTCTTGTTTGTTTGTTTGTTGGGGTTTTACATCCTGACAACATTTAAAGTCATATCAGGATGGGTGTCGACTTCTGGCATTGTGCACTCATGATGAATTCATAGTGCTGCTCCACTGAGAGACCAGGTCACCAGCACCATGACCCAATTTCCCATTCAGTCACATTATCCTTACACTGAGCTAACCACTCCTGGTCTTATCCTGGTAATTCTGAGCACCAGGCTAGGTAGCAACAAGTATTAATTCTGTAAGTCATCGGTTTAACTCGACGGTAATGAAACACATAACTTTCTGCACGGGAAGCCTGTGTTCTTGTCAATTCGGCCACTCGTAATGCAATGTACATTTTAGTACCAAATACATGGCAACATTCCTACCAACCTTTGTCATCAGCAGGCATGTCGTTATATCTGAAAATTGATTTTAAAGTATAAATTGCCATGGGAAAGACAGGTGGAATAGCACCAACCCCGACTTCTGCAATGCAATGTGTAGCTGCGACCTGGCATGCTGGGTCTAGGCTTAGGTTCAATGTTTACTGAGGGACCAGCGCAACTCAGAATATCTGTATTGATGACAGCGCAGTGAACACAGACACGCACAGAAAGGTAAGTGCGTCAGTTATTGGGGTTTTATATTCTAGCAACAATGCCTCCTCACTGACTGCAGGGGTTGGATTGCTGACGGGTGGTACTGGACAGGGTCAGCCGCTGCCCTGCTGTGTACACTGCATCCATTTTCTGAATCGCTGCAGTGTCCGTCATGCTGTCCCTGACATGGATAGAAGCCTGGATTGGGCTGGGTAATCATCTCGCCTTTGATATCTCGGAATACACCTGTTTCTTACATTTGCTGATTATGTAACGATACTTTCAATCACTGCTAATTGGTCTTCCTCCTTCGACCATTCGATATGCTAATCCTATTAATGCAAAGCATCAAACTGGGTTGCGGAATGTATCAATATTTACAAGTCATTGGCTCGACCGGGATTCAAACCAGGCATTCAAATCCGAGAACCTGCCACATGGAAAGCTGGCCTTCAGCCCCTATGAACCCTCCAGCCATGCAGCCGCCCCGCTTTGGAGATCGTTGTGGCAGCTTAGTCGTTAGTACACCTGCTCCGGCCGCTGACGGCGCCCCTGGCGGTAGCAGTGTGTAACCAGGCGCGGGCCCGCACCGGAAATGAACCTCGCTGTTGTGTAATTGTCACGACGACCTGCGAATTGCGGCGCGCTGAGAATTATGGGAAGGCCGGAAGATGGGTCTGTGAGTGGGTGTGTGTGTGTGGGGGGGTGTTGGGGGGGGTGAGGGGCGGGTGAGGGAGGGAAGTGTGGTGTGTGGAGGGGGGGGGGGTGTTGTGGGGGGGGGGGTAGGGCGGTGAGGGCGGGTGAGGGAGGGGAAGTGGGGGATAAGACGTGGGTCTGTGAGTGGTGTGGGGGGGGGGTGAGGGCGGGTAAGGAAGCGAAGTGGGGATGTGGGGGGGGGGGGAGGGCGGGTGAGGGGGGGGGGAGTGGGGGGGGGGGGGGTGGTGGTGGGGTGAGGGCGGGTGAGGGGAGGGAAGGGGGGAATGGGGGATAATACGTGGGTCTGTGAGTGGGGGGGTGTGGGGGGGGGGGGTGTTGTGGTGGGGTGGGGGGGGGGGTGTTGAGGGAGGGGAATGGGGGATAAGACGGTGTGAGTGGATGGGGAGTGGGGGTATGGTGGGGCTGTGAGTGGGTGGGGGGGGGGGTAAGGGGGGGTAGTGGGGATAAGGAGGGCGTGTGTGTGTGGGGGAGTGGGGGGTGGGTGTGGGGGTTGTGAGGGAGGGAAGTGGGGGGGGATGTGGGGGGGGATAAGGACGTGGGTCTGTGAGTGGGTTGGGGGGTGTGGGTGGGGGGGAGGCCTGGTAGGGAGAGGAAGTGGGGGTGTTGTGGTGGGGTGAGGACGGGTGAGGGAGGGGAAGTGGGGATAAGACGTGGGTCTGTGAGTGGGTGTGGGGGGGGGGGGTGTTGTGGTGGGTGAGTGGTTAAGGAGGGAAGTGGGGGTGTGGGGTTGGGGGGGCGGGGCGTGAGGCGGAGGGGGGGAAGTGGGGATAAGACGTGGGTCTGTGTGGGTGTGGGGGGGGGGGTTTGTGGTGGGTTGAGGGTTGGTAATGGAGAGGAAGTCGGTTGAGGGAGGGTGAGGGAGGGGAAGTGGGGGTGTGGGGGGGTTGTGGGGGGGTGAGGGCGGGTGAGGCAGGGGAAGTGGGGGATAAGACGTGGGGAGGGGAGCTAATCACAGCAGCGTTCGATGAGCTTTGGATATGGTAGGTGGCTGACGTAACAGCAGGGGGGATGGTAGGGAGGGGGTTGGGGGAGGTAGGGGAAGGGGGCAGGGGGGCCTAGCAGGTAGGAGAGAGGGAGATGAATAGTAGCAGAAAGGGGTGTCTGGTATGGGAATAGGGAGATGGCCTTGTAGGGGAGGGCGATGTGGCACAGGAGGGAAAAGTGAATGATAGAATAAGGGGTGAGTGGTAGGGGAATGGGAGAGTGCACCAATACTGATGCCGCATCCACTATTTAACAAAACAAGCGATAGTGCACCAATACTGATGCTGCATCCACTATTTAACAAAACAAGCGATAGTGCACCAATACTGATGCCGCATCCACTATTTAACAAAACAAGCGATAGTGCACCAATACTGATGCCGCATCCACTATTTAACAAAACAAGCGATAGTGCACCAATACTGATGCCGCATCCACTATTTAACAAAACAAGCGATAGTGCACCAATACTGATGCCACATCCACTATTTAACAAAACAAGCGATAGTGCACCAATACTGATGCCGCATCCACTATTTAACAAAACAAGCGATAGTGCACCAATACTGATGCCGCATCCACTATTTAACAAAACAAGTGATAGTGCACCAATACTGATGCCGCATCCACTATTTAACAAAACAAGCGATAGTGCACCAATACTGATGCCGCATCCACTATTTAACAAAACAAGCCATTTGACAATTCCTTGAACGATGGCTGACTATTTTGCTGGAGCAGTGAGAGTTTGGTTGAGGAGCCCTGTCCTACCTGACAGGAACACACCATAGAGTCGCAGACCAGACTCCACACGGCCAACCGGCTGCAAACGATGATGAATACTTGGTTTGGGTAGAACTAAAAGTAGTATATTATGACTGATTCAACAAACAAACCAATTAAAACAAAGAACATACAAACCAACCAAAAAGGAGAAGCAAAAATATCCGACAATAAATGAACCAAAGAAAACCCCCAATGAACAAAGCAATTCAAATCATAAACCAACAACCCAATAGATAAATAGGTCAGCAAATAGTGGCATTTAATTTCTCAACTCACACATAGTCAATTATATCTGGGAAAACAATACAAAGGTCAGGATGAACAATACTAAGGTCAGAGATAATTACCCATAGGTCACCTAAGGTCATGGTTCCCTCTCAGAGTTCTGAGGGGGAACGATTACGTATTTTTATCGGTATAATCACTCATGATATACTACTGCTAGAGAAGGAGCTGAAACTTCCCCAAGAACCCACAGAGAAATGCACATTTAAGACATGTCAGTCATATTTGAGCCATCCTCTCTGAACAGGTGTTATTTCAGCACCTGGGTTCACAGGCTCTGCTACTGGCTCCCTCCCAACCACCACCAGCCTGCTATCCTTACCCCACCACATACTTCTCACCTCTTGGTGGGGGACGGGTGGGGTAACCTTCAGTGCTGTTAACTCGATTTGCACGTGCATGGCCATCTGCTCGGTTTGGGTATCCATGGGTTACGTAAAGATATTCTGGGATCTTAAAATTGCCTAATCTGATTGTCTTGAGTTTCTGCCATTTGTTTTTAAGTTGATCATCATAATTGATCAATTAGTTTGATCATTTTGCCAGGTCCCAAATGGCAGTTTGCTTATTGGGGTTTCATGTCCTAACAACATCTAAGGTTACTTTATATGGTTACTTTATAGTGCAGAGACCAGGTCACCGGCACCATGACACACGTTTCAGACCAGTCACATTATCCTGATACATAGCCGAGGGGAGGACTGCACAGATATGTAGGTATGTGGTTTTCTGTGAATTTGCGGATTTCCAGGTTTTTAATATTGAAGTTCGTCATTCTTCTGAATTGTGCAGATCCAGTGGGAAAAACTGGTGTTATATAGAGGGGTAAGGGCTTCACTTGTATGTATAAAGAAAGGAAATATATATAGGTTCTACTTGTAATGCCATTAAAATATATAAATTGCATGATCTTCCAGGGAAGCTGGACCCTGGGTTCCCATTGGGGCTCTGCTCCAGACCCCACCAAGGCACCCAAACCACCCAACTGACTTTCACTGTCGTTTGCTGGCGGCCAATCACATCCCTGCATACACAGAGAGAAAACAAGAGAAGACAAAGGGGGAATAAAAAGCATCCGGAGCAGCACAGTGAGCTGCAGAGAGGATGAGAGGAGTAGAAAAATGGCGAGGGGAGATGTAGACATGGTCGGGTGAACAATGAGGGTACTACCTCAGTCTGCTATCAAGAACACCAAGTGGTCTTGTTATGGGGGACACAGGGTGGCATTGATTAACAACCCCGGGGGTAAAGCAGTGATTCCCTGTCAGTTTCCTCTTGTCGTCTGCCCGGTGGAGCCCATCATATGGACTCATCAGGTTGTGGGTGGTGGGTGGATGGTGTAGTGGGTGGTGGTGGGCGGTGGTGGCTGGTGGTGGGTGGTGATGGGCGGTGATGGGTGGTGGTGAGTTTTTTGTCAGATCCGACTCGGGCACTTTGACGACTCGGCGGCTGTGGCGACCGGAAATGGAAAAGGAGACGAAGGACGCCCCAGCGCAAGCCTCAATATGAGTGAGTGGGATATCATTTCATGGTGATGAGTGGTCTGGTATCCCAGTATGGCAGCACTATAAAGTTGCCATGAGTGTGCACTGTCATAAGTCAGTACCCATCCTGATATGACCTTCGATGTTGGCACGACTTAAACCTCCAACGACCAACCAACCAACTGTTTCCTGCCTTCTCCCTTTTCTTCCATCCTCCCTTTCATTCCTTTTCTTTCTTTCTTTCTTTCTTTCTTTTTCTTTCCTCTTCTCCTTTCCTTTCTTTGTTGTCTTCGTTCTTCATGTATTGCTTTCCTTCCTTCTCTCTTCGTTCTCCCCTTTCTTTCTTTCCCTCTTTCTTGTCCCCCTTCTATGCAATGTCCAACATATTACAACCGAGTGGGCACATCGTGCATAGTGCCAGACTCAAATCAACATTTGTGCTGTTGCGCGCCAAGCGTCGAAACCATATGTAGTGTTCCCACTGTCCTTCTAGGTAAACACCATAATAAACAGGAGTAAGGGTTTTCTATGGAAACTTCTTCACAAATTTGCATTGATTGTTTCCAGTAAGACAATGTACTCAGGTCAAGAATTTACTCATCACCTATAACGGTATCAATGGTAAAGCAGCAGAATATCCATACAAACCTTATATACATTAAACAGCCATCCCTAATCATCCAATCAGATATTATTTCATGCCCTTAGGTCTAGACAAAAGCATATGGCAATATTGCTTTCTCTTTGGCAGGTCCCAATTTTATTAATAGTGTCGTGGGTGTGATGAAAATGGGAAATATTGTGCCTAGAGCAGACATCGAACACACATCTCTTGCATTCCGAGCCAGTGTGCTAACCATTACGCCACCTAGGCTCTCTGATTCCATCACACTATCCACGCCCACAAGTCTATGAGGCTCCTTGCCTGAGGGGGTCAGGGCAGACCACTACTTCAGGCTAACAGAATATGTAAGAAAAGTAATGTTAATTTGATGAATTGAAATGTGTCCTCGAGACTCATCTGTCTCATGTAGCTTGTTGTGGTAAATTAACTTGATCTATCTATCCTGCAATTGATGTGACCAAACTGGAAACATGCCCTATCATGATCTCACTAGCCGGCGCCTTAGAATCGCTGCTGCTAGTTAGGCTGCTCTATTAAATTTACATTAATATTATTATTGTTGTCTGATTAATATTGAAGCAGTGGGACCCATCTCAGTGGATTTGTTCAGCAGCCATTGCCAGTGCTGTGAAAGTAGTGTCGCCATATTGCTGTGGTACTTGTAGGTAGCTTATCAGAATCGTAACAAATCCCAGTTAGAATGACCTTCATGTCTACTAGTAGTTACCATTAGAGTTAGTGTTCTATGTACCTGTTGTGCAGTAAAGAGGAATAAGGATTGCCTATGCCGGTGCTGCAGAGCCTGTGCCGTGGCATGGCCTGGCTGCAGCTGTGTTACCATGTTGTTTCATCTGCTGCCATACTTGTAGATAGCTTATCAGAAATCCATTTTGCTAGATGATGCAAATTGTGTTTTAACAGCTATTGCTAGTTTACATTAATACATAGACACACGATTAGTCTATAAACCCTATATGCCAGTTGTGTAGAAATAAACAATACTAGCTGAAGACTGGTGCTTGGGCGGTAACAAAAGAACCAATTCAGCAGTGGAATAAACATCTTTAGCAACAACAACAAATGTGTTGAGCTTAGCGATGAGGTGGTGAGGACATTGCCTTATGCCACACACCAGTCTGACTATCTCGGCCCTCAACCGTCTATCACTGTCACCACGCCGCCATTGCTGTGTCGACCAGCTACAAGCACCGGCCTGCGGTTTCTCATGCGTGACGTCGCTCCACGAGACGGGAGCGACGTGAGGTGCCACCGGTACCCGCCCGCAATCACCACAGGTGCTTGTTGCCCGCCAGTCAATGGACCAGCCAATCGCAGCGCTGCCGCTACTCACTAACAACTCACCGACAGAAGCCAACCAACAATACTCGTTTGTTTTCCAAAGATAACAATTTAAAAGATAAACCAACCATAAAGCTAAGATTTCATATACGCTGTATGTGAATGGGGCAAACATTGGCAAAGCATGCAAATAATAAACAGTAGTGCTTCCATATGTCTGAATGCAAATGCGAATGCTGCTGCGTTTGCCATAGGAAACAACAGGACTTTCCGTCACAAATTTGGAGCAAAAAAACCCCCGAAAATGCCATGGGTATCTATGCCGCATACCGCATACACATTTGCATGCAGCATACCAAATATATGGAATCTTAGTTTAAAGCTAAGATTTCATATACGCTGGATGCGTCATGTGGGATGCAAATGTGAATGTGGTATGCGGCATAGATACCCATGCCAACCTCCAATAGCCGATGTCTACTTTTTGTGTTGGGGGGTCGTTAAGCAAACCAAAATAAATAACAAAAATGCCCATCCCATTTTTGGGCTATTTTGCTCTAAATGTGTGAAGGAAAGTCAAAGTTACTATTGTTTTTTTTATGGCAAATGCAGCAGCATTCGCATTTGCACCAATCTGTCTATGGGTCGATCCATTTGCCGCATTCCCATTTGTGTTTGTATTCGCATTCGGATACATGGAAGCACCACTATTCATTTACATACTTTTCGATGTTTTTCCGCATTCGCATTCACATTCGCATAACGCTTACCACGTATATAGAATCTTAGCTTTAGACAGATTCACACTGTAGGACAGCTTAATCCGTTCCAACTACTAATAATACCATACAACAAAAAAAGACAATTATATTTTCGCTGGAATTGACTTAGAAAGTATACCCCGGCTGGCGGATATCTAGATAATAAATAGTTGGGGTTCACTATACCCTGTGCTATGGCAACTACATACACTGAATGCACTGCTAATGGTGCAGGGTGACAGTAGCCATTAACACCAGCCGATGGGGGTTTACAATAGTCTATTGTGACAGATGTAACTAGTCAGTGAACTGCTAATGGTGCACTGTGACAGCAGCCATTGAGACCAGTCAATAGGGCTTCACAATAATGTGTTCTGTGACAGCTGTATCTAATGACTGAACTGCTAATGGTGCACCGTGACAGCAGCCATTGAGACCAGTCAATAGGGCTTTACAATAATGTGTTCTGTGACAGCTGTATCTAATGACTGAACTGCTAATGGTGCACTGTGACAGCAGCCATTGAGACCAGTCAATAGGGCTTTACAATAATGTGTTCTTGCTAGCTGTATCTAATGACTGAACTGCTAATGGTGCACTGTGACAGCAGCCATTGAGACCAGTCAATAGGGCTTTACAATAATGTGTTCTGTGACAGCTGTATCTAATGA
The DNA here is from genome assembly GCA_030323885.1 of Branchipolynoe longqiensis. NCBI lineage: Eukaryota > Metazoa > Annelida > Polychaeta > Phyllodocida > Polynoidae > Branchipolynoe > Branchipolynoe longqiensis. Next base: position 13,037,356 of record CM059198.1, on the reverse strand, counting down.
CTGAACTGCTAATGGTGCACTGTGACAGCAGCCATTGCGACCAGTCAATAGGGCTTTACAATATTGTGTTCTGTGACAGCTGTATCTAATGACTGAACTGCTAATGGTGCACTGTGACAGCAGCCATTGAGACCAGTCAATAGGGCTTTACAATAATGTGTTCTGTGACAGCTGTATCTAATGACTGAACTGTTGATGGTGCACTGTGACAGCAGCCATTGAGACCAGTCAATAGGGCTTTACAATAATGTGTTCTGTGACAGCTGTATCTAATGACTGAACTGTTGATGGTACAATGTGGCGGCATCCAGTGACAGCATTCAGGTGTTGGTAGTCGGTGGCCACATGCAGGTGGACATTTCCTCACAACCATCCATATTTAGTTTGATTTGGTCCTGGCAGAATCTAAGGCAATATATGACAGTTCAGGAAATGTGACAGTGTGCACTGCTGATCAGTTTATAGTGCTACATCATTGTTATACCACACCACTATCAGTACCATGACCCCCAAAGTGCAACTCAGTTACATTATCCTACTATTGGACCGGGCGTGGTGATCAAAGCGGTACGAGCACACGTTTCTGGTGTGGAAAGTTGAGTTTGAATCATGGCCAAGTCAGAACGATACAACATTGATATTTATTGCTTCCTAGCCTGATGCTTGTCATTACTCGGATAGGGCAAGGACTGGTTAGTGCAGTATCAGGATAATGTGACTGAATGGGAAATAGGGTCATGGTGTCAGTGTCCAAGTCTCCCAGTGGGGCTGCACTATAAAGTCACCACCATAAAATATGCACTGCCACAAGTCTGTACGTGTCTTGAAATGACATTAAGATTTGCCAGGATGTAAAACCCCAACAAACGAACAAAATGCTAATATTGAGCCAGCAAACCAGTATTTGCCACATATTATCTTAGTAAAAACACATCACCAGATGAGCTAGTGACAAGCATCAAGTTTGTTTGGTTTGACCCTGTCGGGGATTGCTCTCCACGACCTCCGCACGGGAGGCTCGTGCCCTGCCCGCGAGGCTATTGTGTTCACTGTCACGTGGACAAGTATAGCTGTGATGGGCCGAGAATACAAGGTGTGCACACAGCAGGTGAACACTTTGGCCCTTCTCCCTCCCTTCTCCCTCCCTTCTCCCTCCCTTCTCCCTCCCTTCTCCCTCCCTTCTCCCTCCCTTCTCCCTCCCTTCTCCCTCCCTTCTCCCTCCCTTCTTCCCTTCCCCCTTCCTCCCCTCCCCTTCTTACCCCCAACAGCCTAACCTAACCTCACCTCCCTTGACCTCCCCTCCTCTCATCCCTCTCCCTCCCTTCTCCCTCCTTCATCCCTCTCTTTCTTCACCTCTTCTCCCTCTTCTTTCTCCTCCCTTCCTCCCTCCCTTCTCCCCCCTTCCTTCTCCCTCCCTCCTCCCACCCTTTCTCCCGCCCATCCTACCCTTCCCTTTCCTCCCTCCCTTTACCCTCCCTTCTCCCTCTCCGTTCTCCCACCTTCTACTCTCCCTCCCTTCCCCCACTTCTCCCCTCCTTCTCCCCGCCCTTCTCCCCCCTTCTCCCTCCCATCCCTCCCTCCCTTCCTCCCTCCTTCTCCCACCCTACTCCCCCCATCACCCGCCTTTCCCTACCCTTCTCCCTCCCTTCTCTCCCTCCCTTCCTCCCATCCCTCCTCCCGCCTTCTCCCTCCCTTCTCTCCCTCCCTTCTCCCTCTCCCTTCTCCCTCCCTTCTCCCTCCCTTCTCCCTCCCTTCTCCCTCCCTTCTCCCACCCTTCTCCCTCCCTTCTCCCTCCGTTCTCCCTCCCTTCTCCCTCCCTTCTCCCTCCCTTCTCCCTCCCTTCTCCCTCCCTTCTCCCTCCCTTCTCCCACCCTTCATACAGAAGAAGTGAAATATCTCTACAACCACACCACCTAGAAACAAGTCCCTTGGTACACATATAGAAAACATGTGTACCAAAAAGGTTATACTAAATTGATAAGGGTGGGGATCTGGAGTTCTATTAATTTTGAATAAAACTAATGTTTTGCACTGCACATACCGTCAAACGCAAGGCATTGTCAATGGTTGTGAGCAATCTTCATACAGAAAATACAGCAAAAGTGATATATCTCTAAAACCACACCACCTCGCTTGGTACACATATAGAAAACATCTTTACCAAAAACATTATATTAAATTTATAAGGTTAGTGATGATGCTGTTTGATTTTGATGCATGCGCAGAAGCGATGTGTCCCTCGCAAACTGGTGTGCCACTGAAACTGCAACACCGGCAGTACAAGTACCTATGGACACTACATGTCGCCACCTATATTGTGTTATCTAAATTAATTCTCTCCTACACAATCTACATGTTTGTTTGTCGAGGTTGTATGTTCTAGCCACGTTCATGGCCATATCAGGACAGGTACCGACTTGTGACGGTGTGCACTCATGGTGACATGGCGATGCCCTTCTGGAAGACCAGGGTGCCACCACCATGACCCGACATCCCACTCAGTCACATTGTCCTGCGATTGAGCTAACCAGTCCTTGCCTTATCCTAGTAATTGTGAGCGCCAGGTTAAGTAGTGGCAAGTATCAATTGTGTAAGTCATTGGTTTCACTTGGCTGGGATTCAAACCATCCACCTTCCACATGGGAATCCTGTGCTCTTCCGATCCGACCACCGCGTCCGGTTCTCTTTAGTTTGAAGTAACTTTGCTTTAAAATGCCTAACTTAGAAGATATTTGAAGTGCAAACATGAACAATGTTGGCAGCTTGTCAAACATCCTTTTAAATTGAAATGGTATGGCATTTCTGTCATCCATGCACCATCACATACTTAATATGTTCAATGCATTTGAATGGATGTGTCCCTCGCAAACCGGTGTGCCATGGAAACTGCAACACCGGAGCTAATTGTTAGTGTGCTGAAGACCTGCTAGGCAGTGTCAGATGAACAAGGCTAACTTTAGTACAGTGCTGGACGATAGGTGTCGCCAAATGTGTGCGTCCTGAATAATGAGATAAATGTACTGAGTGTGTGTGCCCAATTACCCATGTGGCGCACACAATGAACAATAGTGGGTACAATTGTCGGTAAAAGGACGCGTTTATCGGGTGGCACACTGAATGCTACTGTGCCTTGCAAAATTAATTGGTGAACTGAATCACCTCAGATGTGCGTCGACTGATGCACCAAACCGGACGTAGGCCATCGGTACAGGTGTGCAGAGTAGACCAGAGCTAGTCTCCGAACGATCTCATATGACTGTAGCTAGTGCTAGGACGTAAAACTCCAGCAGACAAGCAAACCAGAGCTATTCTTTGGCAAGTGACCCCTCTCCACCAAACAAACATTGGTTAGATAACCCAGGGCGTGTCTGGAGAGTGAAATGGCTGTAAGAGTGCTGACAGTGGATGTGTCTGCTGAGTGACCGTCAACTACTGTCTGGGGACGCAGCTAAGCGGCGTGGAACCTGGCATGTCAACACGCCCGGAAGTGGGGTGTTCGTCCCTGGCAGTTCTATACTACTTTACATCGTCGTGCATGTGGTATTTGCTGCTGACGCAGTGCAAACCAACCACAAACCAAGCAATGCTGGGTTGTTTGTTGGAGTTTTACATCCTCACAACATCTATGCTAATATGTTAGGACAGGTGCGAAGACTCTTGGCGATGTAGCAGTGCTGAACCACTGGGAGACTAGGCCACCAGCACCATAAGCTGGTCTCCCACTTAGTCCCATTATCCTGATACCAAGCTAACCAGTCCTTGCCCTATCCAAATACAATACCAAGCGCCAGTCTAATTAACAACAAGTATCAGTTGTGTAAGTCATTGCGTTAACGCAACCAGGATGCAAGCTCCCAATCTCCTTTCTGCTCAGGAAGCCTGTGCTCACACCTATTTGGTCACCGTCTCTGGTACCAATCAACCAATCAACTAGAACCAATCAACTATAGATTGCGAGGCAAATATGGCTCGATACAATATATTAAAGGCCGACTTGACATTAATGACTATAGTCTCAATAAAATATGTATCCAAAAACAAAAGAAGAAAAAAGAAATAAAAAAGAACCTACAAACAAAGAAGGCAGCAATGGAAGAGCACTGGTCTGTGGAAGTGTACAGCATTTACTGCATGCAGTATATGAAAGCGGGTCACGTGGTACGAAACTCCACCACCACCACCAACAGAAACGTGACAACAACCCCACACAATAACCCTCCTCCCTGAATTCACAACACAACTCTCCTTTCACCCCACATACCGAAACAACCAAAACAAAACCAAACAGTTTGAACCCTTGTCGAGTCAATACAATGACTTAAACATTGATACTTGTCGCTATTTAGCCTGGTGCTCAGCATTACTAGGATAGGTCAAGGAACGGTGGATTGAGGAAGACCAATTATCTGCAGTTGAAATTTCTCGTGCATAATCAAATAAGGTAAAAAAAAAAACACCCAAAATCACTAATACCTAAAAGAAACAAAATTATACCCCAAAAACTAGACAAAGTACAACATATGCACTTCCCAATCCTGACAAAAACCAAAACAAATCCCAAATACTCTCCCCTCACCAAAAAAGGACTACAGAATAAAAGTGAAGATTTATTCAGCTGTGCATTGTACAGGATGCCCCACTCGGCGCAATAAATCAAAGACGAGTGTGTGACTGGTGCACCTAATGCGCATGCGCCTTCACTGCTCCTCCACGGTGTGTATACTGGGGGTGGGGGGTGGGGGGGGGGGGCATACACAGCCTTTAGCAGGTGTGAGTGGTGTCGATACACACCCTTCCACCAGTCGTATCATGTACTTGAGACCATACACCTCAGAGACTAGACACCGCAAACAGCACACAACATGCACTGTACACCTCAGTCAATAGAGACTATCCAGGTGGCAGGCAACAAGCTAGCATCAACAGTCCCACTGGTGGACTGTGCCACCTCTTGCAGGACTTTGTGTGTAACCCAACTAGGCAGTGAGAGGCCATGTCTATTCTGACCTTAGTGCAATTAAGCTGGATATGACCCCGAGTTTGAAGCAATTTGGCATGTGCCACTCTAAGAAGTGAGATGGATAATAGGGTCTGAATGAGACTAATGCGTTTCCTACAGATACCTTCAGCTATGGCTCAGTCCAGCAGCTAGGTTGTTTCGGTTATATCAATTAAGCTCTATCCCCATTTATTCACGATGATTTTGAATACGTAGAATTGACCTGGTCATTTTACTACCCTTGATTACCTCCTCTTCTTCATCATCATCAATCCCCTAACTGCAAGCATCACATATGACTTCACGACCAGTTATTTCCAGGTGCCCCTGTTCTCCACTCCCTTCTGAGACTTGCCTGACCGCTTCAGTTGATTAATATCATTCACTTGTCCTAGTTAATAAGTCCCTCACAGGCCTTCAGCCTGACAGTGACAGGGCCTCGCCTCACTCAGGTATTGATTATGTACAGCTTTATAACCTGTTTATTATGCATGGTGTACTGTTTATTGATTTGCCCTGTTTAATGCGACCCTTCTTTACTAACACGACTTTGTATCAATGTCAGCGGTTTGCCCTGAACATACCATTCAAGCTGCGTAGTTTGATGAAAACATCCAATTTTAACCGGATGCGGTGGCCGAATTGGTAGATCGCAGGCTTCCCATGCAGAAGGTCGGGAGTTTGAATCCCAGCCAAGTCAAACGAATGACTAATAAAATGTAAGCTTTTTGCTACCTAGCCTGGCAATTGGCATTACTAGGATAATGCAACGACTGTTTAAATCGGCGTCAGGATAATGTGGCTGAGTGAGAAATCATATGCTGCCAACCGTTCAGTCTCCCAGTGGTGCATCACTGTGAAGTCCCCATGAGTGTGCACTGTTACAAGTCGGTACCCACTCTGAGATGACCTTAGATGTTGCCAGGATATAAAACTCCAACAAACACACATAAGGACAACCAGTGTGAGGTAGATATTGACCAATGACAATGCATTACACAGTGTGGACTGGGAAATCATAGAATAGAGCTTTTGGTATACTACCTTCATCCATGTAGACTACCTTCCCTAGCGACATACCAGCAACCAAAGTGAACCTGCCCGTCACCCGAGTCATACCAGCAACTAAAGTGAACTCGCTCCCCGTCACTAAGAGTCATACCAGCAACCAAAGTGAAACTGCTGCTCGTCACTTGAGTCATACCAGCAACTAAAGTGAACCCGCTCCCCGTCACTAAGAGTCATACCAGCAACCAATGTGAACCCACTGCCCATCACCTGAGTAATACCAGCAACCAAAGTGAACCCTCTGCCCATCACTTGAGTCATACCAGCAACCAATGTGAACCCGCTGCCCATCACTTGAGTCATACCAGCAACCACTGTGAACTCGCTGCCAGTCACTTGACTCATACCAGCAACCAAAGTGAACCCACTGCCAGTCACTTGAGTCATATGGGCAACCAAATTAAAACCACTGCCCATCACTTGAGTCATACCAGCAACCAAAGTGAACCCACTGCCAATGTGAACTCGCTGCCAGTCACCTGTGTCATACCAGCAACCGAAGTGAACCCACTGCCTGTCACCTGAGTCATACCAGCAACGAATGTGAACTCGCTGCCCGGCACTTGAGTCATACCAGCAACCACTGTGAACTCGCTGCCAGTCACTTGAGTCATATAAGCAACCAATGTGAACCCACTGCCAGTCACTTGAGTCATACCATCAACTAATGTGAACCCGCTGCCCGCCACTTGAGTCATACCAGCAACTAATGTGAACCCGCTGCCCGCCACTTGAGTCATACCAGCAACCAATGTGAACCTGCTGCCCGTCACTTGAGTCATACCAGCAACCAATGAGAACCCGATGCCCGTCACTTGAGTCATGCCAGCAACCAATGAGAACCCGATGCCCGCCACTTGAGTCATACCAGCAACCAATGTGAACCTACTGCCCGTCACTTGAGTCATACCAGCAACCAATGTGAACCCGATGCCCGTCACTTGAGTCATACCAGCAACCAATGAGAACCCGATGCCCGTCACTTGAGTCATACCAGCAACCAATGTGAACCCGCTGCCCGTCACCTGTGTCATACCAGCAACCAATGTGAACCCGCTGCTGGTTTCCTGAGTCATACCAGCAACCAATGTGTACCCGCTGCCCATCACTTGAGTCATACCAGTAACCAATGTGATCCCGCTGACAGTCACCTGTGTCATATCAGTAACCAACGTGATCCCACTGCCCGTCACCTGAGTCATACCAGCAACCAAAGTGAACCCGCTGCCAGTCACTAAGAGTCATAGCAGCAACCAATGTGAACTCGCTGCCAGTCACCTGTGTCATACCAGCAACTGAAGTGAACCCACTGCCCGTCACTTGAGTCCTACCAGCAACCAATGTGAACCCGATGCCCGTCACCTGGGTCATACCAGCAACTAGTTCACACTGGTAATATATGGAACTCAGAAAACTAATCAAGATTGCTTCCATAATGTTAACATTGAAGGAACCAACATGGTGTTCAGCTAGTTAGATGCACCCTAGTCTGCACTGTTTAATACCAGGACATAACATCTGCTAAAACTCTGATTGTAGGCTAGAACCATCGAACCAGTGTTTGAGGGCGACTTGAGCAAATAGCAAAGCCCTTTGAAGACTAGGATGTGTGTGCAGATTGATTTCAGCGGAGAGGACTGTCAATGTGGGATAAGCATTGGCAACCTGTACTGGCTTCATCGGAAATTCTGAATAGATATTCACGGGAAGCGTTTGACCTGTGTTGTGTGTGACTGGTAAACATTAAATATATTTGAAAGTGGCCGATGGTTTCTGCCATATTTTCTAGACTTGTCTTGTCGTTGTGGTGATGAAACTGAGAAATATTACGCCTAGAGCAGGATTCGAACCCAATCTTCTTACATTCCGGAATATTGTGCTAACCATTACACCACCCAGGCTCACTGATGTCATCACCTATCCACTCCTACCTGTTCATGTGGCTTCCTGGCCGAGATGCCAGTGCAGACCACTAGACTTGTCCATCACGTCCATTAGTTGTTTTAATGCTTTCAATTACGTACATGGCAATACACTTTGATATATGTGCTGTATAATCAATTATGGGAATATAAACAAGGACACTAACTGTCTTCCGGTTGCTCTGGTATTATATACCATTTATCTAGGCTCTACTGCATGCTGCATGTAGTTCCAGATTCGGCCACACCGGAGCCACTAGGCATTGGCTTTGACACTTGTATGCCAGCTGTGCCTGGTCGGTATCTCCTCCAGACCCACTCGGACGGTCAATTTTAACTTAAGGTGGGCAATTAATATATTACCGCCAGATAACATATACTCCTCAATATATATATATATATGCAGGGTAGGTTAAACAACCAGACAACACATAGATTGTCCAGAATCCAGGTAACGGAACCAGTTTTGAGGGAGGTGATGACAATGGAAATATTGTAACTATTGTGTTTGGAGCAGGATTCAAACAGTTCTTTCCATTCCAGGGCTAACAGGCTCCCTCGTGCAATCACCCGATTTCCACGTCTACCTGTCTATGTGGCTCTTGTCTCAGAGCTCAGTGCAAACCACTACATTGTCCAGGCTCCCTGGTACAATCACCCTATATCCACACCTACCAATCTATATGGTACCTTGTCTGAGAGTTCAGTGCAGACCACTACATTGTCCAGGCTCCCTCATGCAATCACCCTATATCCAAACATACCTGTCTATATGGCACCTTGTCTCAGAGCTCAGTGCAGACCACTACATTGTCCAGGCTCCCTGGTGCAATCACCCTATATCCACACCTACCAATCTATATGGTACCTTGTCTGAGAGTTCAGTGCAGACCACTACATTGTCCAAGCTCCCTGGTGCAATCACCCTATATCCACACCTACCTGTCTATATGGTACCTTGTCTGAGAGCTCAGTGCAGACCACTACATTGTCCAGGCTCCCTGGTGCAATCACCCTATATCCACACCTACCTGTCTATATGGTATCTTGTCTGAGAGCTCAGTGCAGACCACTACATTGTCCAGGCTCCCTCGTGCAATCACCCTATATCCACACCAACCTGTCTATATGGCACCTTGTCTGAGAGTTCAGTGCAGACTTCTACACATGCATAAACCGTGCGCCAATCTGGGGCGTCTTGCCGTTGCACTCAGCGGGCATATAAAGGGGTGGTGCTCCAGACATCCAATCAGCTGCGTGCTGTGACACCATCTGCAGCACCAATCCACAGCTCCAGGGTCTCTCCTCCAGCACCCTTAGTATATATAGCCATGGTAGAAGTTAGCTATTTAGAAAAAACATAGATAAGTGCCTTGGTTTTGAAAATGTGATGCATTCATCAGATTATGTCGCTTTAATTTGATGTGATATTTATTTGAAACAGTTGATGCTGGGTATATTTGAACTGATAACCAATTAAATTAATATTGGCATGCATAGCTAACGGCTCGGCAGCATAGGCTTCAACAATAAGAGGTTCTATTAAATTACCTCTCATTGTTGAGAGGTTCTATTACATTGCTGACCAGACGGGATGATCGAATGAGTCCGTCTCCCGTTTTGATAGATCGTGGGATTCAACCCATGGGTTCGAACACTGGTCGAGTAAAATCAATGATTTAACAATTGACACTTGTGACTTCCTAGTCAGGCACTCGGCATAAATAAGATGGCTGGGTGGGATATCATGTCATGGTGCTGGTGGCTTGGTCTCCTAGTGGGGCAGCACTATAAAGTCACAATGAGTGTGCACAGACACAAGCCGGTACCAATTTTGATATGACCAGGATGTAAGACTCCAATAACCAACCAACAATTGAATTGCTTGAGTATTCCTTATATACCGGTACAGCTGTATATGCCCTAATGAGTGCAGCGGTATGTAAGTTAGATATTCGGATTCGAACTATATGACCGTTTTGGTTGTCAAATTTGATGCATCCATCGGACTATCCTGCTTACCGTGTTGTCAGTATCTGTCTGTATACATATATATTTGTTGTATGGTTTGGAACATCCCATAATTACCGAGCCCTTGTAGTTGTTGCGCTCGCGTCGCCCATTTCGATTTGCGCCTACTGCCTCCCCAGAGGGCGCCCTTCAGCAGTGTAGGGAGCAATTGCACCGGAAATGGACGTGATCTAACATTTTAATTAGTCGGGTGCCGACGCCGGGGATTGACTCTGGGTGCCCGTTGTTACAGGCGCGTCAGCAGGGTAATGAGTTTAAAGACAGAACTGTTCGCCGCTTTAATTCAGGCGCTCAACTTTTTTAGAAGGCGGATTTTCAGGGCAGAAAGCCATGCACTCTTTCTCGCATAAAGCTAACATTCCTTACAGGCAGCATGCAGCATGCGGTATGCGAATGCGGCAAAAAATCGAAACGCCTTGAAGTCAATGGGCTACATACCTTACACGCGGTATGCGAATGCGAATGTGAATGTGGCAACTCGATCGGTCCCTGTAGCGATCGATGCGGCATGTGGTATGCGAATAGAAACCTCAGTCGCACATGTCCATTAGTTTTAGATGAGGAGAGGCGACTGATCATTACGGAACGGTCACACACAGGGGTGCGGAGGGGAAACATATGGTAGTGGTGGTGGGGAGACGGACGGTAACGGGTTGGTGAACATGCTACCATAGCCACAGAAATATGAATACTTATCTATAATTTGGTAATTATAAAGGTAGGAACCCCCATGTGACATACCAAGAGGTACATAGATATAAATGCCATATTAAGTCATATACAGTACAGTATGGAGTATACTTGTTTATTTTTATTTGTTAAAAATAGCCAGTTGTGTGCTGCATGATGCATGCCGCATGCCGCATACCACGTAGAAGGAATCCTCCCATTTGCATACCGCATACCGTGTAGAAGGAATCTTAGTTTTAGAGTGTATCGAGAATTCTCACAAAGCTATTTGTCTTATCTACAGCGAGTCTTTTTTTTTAATTTCCCGTGGTGGCTGGACATCTTAAAGTGGACCACCTATTCATGAGAAAGGTGATTCTGGGGAAAAACATCGTTTGGTCTAACATAGACTTTTGCTGGTGCCTGACCATGCTGGTGTGCAATGAAACAAGCAAGCTGATCAAGGTGCAACAATGGCCTGAATGGTGTTGTTGCCGTATGTTAGATTCAAATAAAAGAAGGCAACCTGAATGGGGCAAGCATCCAAACAACAAATTGTATAACATCCTCACACGCATTGGAAAACATCCACATCATCATTCTGATTGCCAATGGGACCAAGTAGTCCTCACTCAATGCTAGATTAGCTGCACTTGGCTGAGTCATTCGTTTTTACTCACTGATGGATATGCATGTGCATCAACATTCAGGCACAAGTGCATATATGTCATGGCCTTGTGTCAACAATGTTTGAATGTAAATAACATAAAAACCTCTTTACATTGGTAAAGAGGTAATAAGCAAACGAGATTTTATATTTCCTCTGAACAACTGAACTGTATCGCCTCCTGTAATATTATCTATGTTTGGTTAGATTCATTGTGCTGTCATTTGAAATTAATGTAGCCACTTCAAAATTACATTTGGCATATTTTGTCCTGACATTTCACATGATCTGACGACTTCAGAATATTGTGTAAATTTCAATATATGCATGTGAATGTGTTTAATGCGACTAACAGAATCGATACCAGCAATACATGCAGCATAGATACCACGACCGTTTCGCCGTGAATATGGCCCTTGTTGCCACCATGGTGTTAAGCGATCATCATCATCATCATCTTCGTCATCATCATTATCATAATATTCATCACCATCACCAGCATCACCAGCATCATCATCCCAACTCGGCTAGTAAGCAAAGGCGCTCAGATGGCAATGTCAGGTAGGGTAGTGGTGTGGCTAGCTTCCCTTGTCGGTAGTCGGGAGCTCAATCCTTGCCTGAGTCAAACGAATGAATTGCAAGAACTGGGATTCTTACTTCATCTTCCGAATACCGGAAGTTAAGTACCCGGGGAGAGGACAAGCTCGCGCAGGCCGGAAGTAGCCTCAGTTTGAAACTCGGCAGCGGAGTGGCAACAGCGAGTTGGAGGAGGCTACCAAAGGTAAGTGGTTTTAGGGGGAAAAAATAGAAGTTGTTGAGAGAAAATTTACAATTAATTCGATTTATATTGTTTTATGGTGAAGTTGGTGCTTAATGCCCAAATGTTGTCGTTTCAGAACGACCAGTAAGACTGCGAGATCGGGTGCACTGACACAGTCTCGGCCGATCGTTCGAAGCTTCTAGGCTGTCGTTGACGGAGTGGTCGCATTACTGAGGGGGATAACTTGACCCTAATTCGGTTGAAATACCTAAATATGGCAAGAATGATGTCTACAGAAGACAAGCCACCGAGTTCACTACATGCGTTAAGTGAATCGGAGCCCGAGTCGACAGAACCTGTTAGGCTGTCAAAAGCTAAGCCGAGAAAGAAAATGGCGGCAGAGAGAAATACACGTACGCAAAATGGCGACGGGGGGAAAAGTGAGTGCCGGGTGCTGCACCGTGTCGGTACCTGCGAAGGCGTCGGAAACTGACTTGTCGGAATATAAAAAGATGTACGACGAGATGGTGGCGCTGAGGGATGAAGTGAAAGGTCTTCAGCTTGACTCGGTACGCATTCGTGAGGAATGGCGAGCGGACCGAGTATCGAATGTGGGCCAAGATGGCGGCAGTGACGTTGGTTACCTTGGTTACGAGGACAATCACGAGGATTATATAGGTCATGATGACGGTATTTGTGCGTGGGCGGATTATGAGCCGGAGGAGGAACCGTACTGGGAAGATGACGACGGTAGTGTGTCGGTAGCATCGTTGAACATGGCTGATCAGTTGGCAGTGTTAAAGTCAGGTGTGCAAGCGACTAAGTCACAGGTCCCTGAGGTGACGGAGGGGTATGAAAGCAGTGTGTCGCCGTTTGGGAAGTTTAGGGTCCCTCAGCCGCCGCAGACGGTGTCGGAGATTCCAAAAGTGGTGGCGGTGACGACCGTAAATGAAAAGGATGCTACTACAAAGCGTATGGAAACAAAGCCTAGACGCAAATTTAAGTTAGACTTAAACCTACACAAGGGAGCGTTGTTGACAGAGCTCCAGGAAACTTATAAGAAGGTTAAGAAACCGGTGAATCCACGCATAACGATTAGTGAAAGTATGGCTGGGGCTATCCAGCATTTTTATGGTGGCCCAAATGAAGGAGCGCAGAAACACTTAAAAACAATCCGGGAGATTTCCAGAATGTATACCGGCCTAACAGATGTCCCGTCGGCAAGGGTCCAGGTGCTGAACGAGGAAATACGTTTCGCAGAAAGTAGAAAAGAAGGCGAGAATGCTCTGTTGACGGCGTCTAAAGGAGTAGTGGGGGTGTTAACGGCAATAGCGCCCACGATGGACATTATTCTAAAAAGGGGGTCAGCTGACCCAGAGTTAGATGAGCAGGCAGTACACATGTTGAATGCGATAAAGCTTGTGGTGGCAACACATGCGCAGATGAGGTTGGACAGAAAGTTGAGTGTCCGAAAGGTAGTTCATTCACAGCTGGGGAAAGAACTCATTAGAGACAAACGCGATGTTTATGGGGATCTGCCTGTGGAAACCGAATTCCTACTAGGAGAAAATCTAGGAGAGAGGAACAAGCAGCTGTTGAAGTCGGTGAGAGCGTCGGACAGCTGCATGAACACAAACCTGGCGTTTAGAGGGAAACGCAGAAACGCGTTTGAACATCAAGGGCGTTACGGAGGTCCCTATAGCAGGCCGTTTAGAGGAAACGGAAGATTCAGACCCAGGGGGGCCAGAGGTTACACGAACTGGAGTGGGAGACCGCAGCAATATGATAAGAAATTCGGCAGAACGGCAGAGGACTATGTGCATAACAGTGTGCCGTCAATCCCGAGAGGGGGACGAGGCCGTGGAAACTCCAATAGGGGTTTTCAGAAGTGAGGCACCCTGACCAGGTGGGTGTCTCCACAGTTTTGAATGAGGGTAAGAAACCTTTAGCACTATTTAAAGCAGGAAACATCATAAATAGTTTTAAAAACTGGTCAAAATTAACAAGTGATAAATGGATTTTAAATTGTGTAGTAGGTCTAACTATACCGTTTGAAAATACTCCTGTACAAATAAGAGAACCCTTCCCGTTTAGGATGGACAGTACAGAAAGAAAATTTGTGTTTCTAGAAGTGGCAGTATTATTAAAAAAGGGGGTCCTTTTGGAAGTGGATCCAGTACAGGACCAGTGGATTTCAAATATTTTTCTAAGACCTAAGCCTAATGGCAAGTTCCGCATGATACTGGACTTAACTGAGCTAAATAAAATAATTCATTATGAGCACTTTAAGATGTTTAACTTAAAAACCGCACTAGATTTACTGGATGTAGACATGTGGATGGCAAGTGCCGATTTAAAGGATGCTTATTATTCTTTAAATATAAAGAAAGCACAAAGAAAATACTTAAGGTTCCGGTTGGGAAATAGATTACTCGAGTACCAGGTCCTGCCAAATGGGTTGGCACCAGGGCCACGCATTTTCACAAAGTTGTTGAAGCCTATCTACTCAGAGATGGGAAAAAGGGGACACATTAGTTTCCCTTATTTGGACGATAGTTTTGTCATAGGACGTACGTACGGGGATTGCGTGACGGCAATAACAGAGTTGGTAGACATGTTCGTATCTTTAGGATTCACAGTTAACCAAGAAAAATCTGTTTTGACACCTACTCGGTGCCTAAAGTTTCTGGGGTTTGATATAAATTCTTCAGAAATGATAGTTTCACTAACAGAAGACAAAGTGGAAAAGCTAACATCAGTAATTAACGAAATGTTAGGCGTAGACTTCCCGAGCATAAGGCAGGTGGCGGGATTAGTAGGCCTGATGGTGGCCTATTCACCAGCAGTAGAGTACTCTGGGGCACACTTTAAACAGCTAGAAAGAGATAAAATTAAAGCCCTAAAAAGAAGCAAAGGCGAATTTGATGATACAATGTGGATTTCAGAGGAAGGAAAGTCAGATATTTACTGGTGGATAAAGAATATGAAGCGACCAAGGCAGATAAGGAGAGATGAACCAGAGGTCGAACTACTGACAGATGCTTCCCTTATGGGGTGGGGGGCGCATACAGAAACCAAGCAAACGGGAGGGCGTTGGCACCCCGAAGAGCTTGCTCATATAAATGTGTTAGAACTGAAGGCGATTTATTTTGGCCTAAAAAGTTTATGTAGGGTAGAGAATACGCATATAAGGATAAGAACAGATAATACTACAGCCCTAGCTTATATAAAAAACATGGGGGGAACCAAATCAGAAGACTGCTTGGTAGAGGCAATAAAAGTTTGGGAATGGGCAGAAACTCATAAAAATTGGTTAACTATCACCCATATACCAGGAGTCGAGAACGTTTTGGCAGACTTACGTTCGAGAAAATTCTCGGATCATTTGGAATGGAAGTTAAATGGTGACATATTTAATAAACTGTGTGAAAAGTGGGGTACACCAAGTGTAGATATGTTTGCATCTAGGCTGAATACCCGACTACCAGCCTATGTGAGCTGGGAACCAGAACCAGACAACTGGAAGACAGATGCTTTCTCGTTCAACTGGGGAAATAATACTTTTATTTATTGCTTCCCACCATTCAGCCTCATCCCCAGAGTTATAAGAAAACTCCAAAAGGACGGGACGAGGGCGATCGTTGTCGCCCCACACTGGCCGGCGCAACCGTGGCACCCGCTGCTACAGGAAGAGTCGGTAGATCAACAGCACTTCCCGAAGAAAGAGGGAAACCTTGCTGGGACAGGGCCCCAAAAAATAGAAAAATCTGACGCGGATTTAAGCAGTATAAAATTGACGGGGTACCTCTTCTGGCCAGGACTTTGCAGGGATACGAAGTAGACAACAAAACCCTACAATATTTTAAGTTTACGTGGAGACAGTCGACAAGGAAGAGTTATCATGCCCACATAAATAGATGGGCCTTATGGGCGTTAGAGAAAGGGATAAAGGTCTTAAATCCCAAAATTTCTGACGTATTACGTTACCTACGCACATACTTTGAAACAGGAGTAGGATACGGAGCGTTAAATGTGGCACGATGTGCACTGAGTGTTATTTTACCACGTTCTCAGGGAAAGACAGTTGGTGAACATTACTTAGTTAAGTGGTTCTGTAAGAGCTGCCATGAACAGAGACCTCCACAACCCAGATACGACAGTTTCTGGAGTGTGGAGGTAGTACTGAATTGGATTCTGAAGCTCCAAGAAAACTCTAAGTTAAGTTTAAAGTTACTATCATATAAACTGGTTGTGTTATTGTTACTGGTCTCTTCTCAGAGGGGCCAGACTATCTTAAATCTGAATATAGACAGAATGAGAGTTGAGGACAGTTCTATAGTGTTTAAGATGAAGACATTACTAAAGCATAGCCAATTGGGTCAACCGCTTGACTCGGTGAGGTTTTACCAATATGCGGCTAACAGACGACTGTGTGTGGTTAAAACGCTAAAATGCTATGTGTCAAGGACAGAGAAAGTAAGGGGGAAAAATACTCAGCTCTTACTATCTTACATAGGGCCGCATTGGCCCATTTCCAGGGCAACCCTGGCTCGTTGGACTATTGAAGTTCTGAGGCTAGCGGGAATCGACACTACAAAATATAAGGGCCACATTACTAGAGGAGCGTCAGCGTCCTCGGCGAGGGCCATGGGGGCAAATCTGAACGCAATTATGCGAAATGCTTCCTGGAGGGACAGCGCGAGTTTTGCGAAGTTTTACCATAAGTCGATCGAAGACCCTGGGGAGGTACAGAGGGCGATCCTGAGCAAGACAGTCCAGAGAAATTAGACATAAGATAAGGATGAAAACTTAGATTCTAAGATTATGATTAAGGAGGGAAAGAACAATATGGTTGGAGTGACTTGTATTGTTGAAGAAAATTATAAGGAATAAAGAGCCCCAGTTGGGATCAATGAAACAATTTAAATAAGTTCTTAAAGAAGTTGCTGAAGCAGATGGTGTAATATAATAGATGGCTAAATTACTGATGGTTAAGGTAATTAAACCTGGAAACGCACGGGTGTTACATTGTTACAAAACAAGATACCAATGCGAGAAAGAGCAGGGAAAACAGAAAGATTGGAAAGAGTCAAAAAAGAAGGTCGGTAAACAAAAAACCATGCTTCAAAGACTCTCCCCGGGTACTTAACTTCCGGTATTCGGAAGATGAAGTAAGAATATATTAGTTATACTAGACTTACTTGTAAGTTGACGTATTACTAGGATTCTTACGAATCTACGAATACGAAGTTAAGGATCAGGGGCCCGCCCTCCCACACCTATATGTTGAAAGGTACAACCCATTAACTCGAGTATAAAGATATAAGATCAAGGGTTGACAGAAAACTATAGGAATAGCTAGGGAGATAGGGGCCTGATCCTGGTTTTAAGTTTTTTGCTTACCTCCAACTACGAAGACTGAGGCTACTTCCGGCCTGCGCGAGCTTGTCCTCTCCCCTGATCCTTAACTTCGTATTCGTAGATTCGTAAGAATCCTAGTAATACGTCAACTTACAAGTAAGTCTAGTATAACTAATATACTTGTTGCTTGTCCATCACTACTTTGCCTGAAATCGACGTTTTTTAAAGTTTTTTTTTGTTATTGAGGCTGTATTTATACTGTCCATAGCATATAAGCCCGGGTACCCAGGCTTGTTTTCAATGCTGGCCAGTTGTAGTGTTGGTGTTATCTTACCACACAGTGGCTGCTGATAAGGTATTTGATTGCCTGCATTTCAGTAGCAGATAGATAATTGGTTGGTATGGTTAGTAGCCTATGTTAGTTTTTTTGGATTTTCTTGGTATTTATTTTTCTACTCTTATTACTAGACTAGCCTACTCCTATTTACATATCATAGGCTTGTACGTAGCTGTGTGGTGTGTTATCTGGCTACTTTTGGCATGGTTACCTTCCATTGGGCGTCCGCTGGTGGGCCGTGACATATCACATGCCCCTTTGCAGTGCAGTTTACTGGGGGTTTCCTAGCCTTATTTTGCACAGATATTTTTTGTAAGTTTTTAGGTCAGGAATTTGTCGTTCATTTACCGTTTGGGCATTCCACACCTTGGCAGCCATTTCCAGCGTGCTTCTCTCATGAGCTTTTATTTGGCTTCTGGTCTGCTTTAGTAGTGGCGCATTATTTGCTCTAGTAGCCCTTTGTGGTTTTGTTAGAAGTTTAATGTTTTGACTATAGCTATATGCTAATGTTTTCAAATGAATTATTCTCCTATTTTCTAGTAGTTTCACTTTGGTTCTTTTGTGTATGTCATAGGTTGGGTGCAGCTTGTCTACTCTTAGACAGATTTTTAGGGCTCTGTTCTGCAGTGTTTGCAGTTTTTTTAGTAGTTCTTTTCTCGCACCCATGTAGTTTACATCTCCATAGTCAAAATAGGGGAGCACCATGCCCTTGAAGATTTTTATTGACATTTCTTGTGTCATGTAGTCTCTTAGCTTTGCAAATAGCCACAGTTTGTGGTTTACTTTTTGTATAATTTTATTTATACATAGGTTGTAGTTTAGTTGGCTGTCCAACTCAAGGCCTAGGTATTTGTAATGGTCTACATTTTCTAGTGTTTGGTTTCCTAACTTACAGTGTAGTTTTCTTTCTGGCATTTGTTTATGCGAGAAGAGTACTGTTTTTGATTTGCTTGTGTTGATGGTTATTTTGTTGGACTCACACCACTCATCTAGTTTTAGTAGGAGTTTATTTAGTTTAGTTATTACCTCCTCCTCTGTGGTGCCATTTGCGTATATGACTGTGTCATCTGCATATAGTTGGAGGCATTCAGTTTGCAACCATTTTTCAAGGTAGTTTATATAGATTATAAAGAGTAGTGGCCCTAACACTGACCCTTGGGGTACACCACATGTGACAGGTTGGTTGTCTGATAGTGTATTGTTTATTTGTGTTTTCTGTTGCCTGTTGTTCAGGTAGCATCTTATCCAGGTAGCATCTTATCCAATCCATCACGTAAAACCATAAACAGTCAATAAATTAAATAATCTAACTTTGGAGAAATTGAAAGTACATGCACGCCACGCACGCCACGCACGCCACCCACACCCCCACCCGCACTCACACTCACACACACCCAGACACGCACACGCACACCGAACCCCACACCCACACCAACACCCACTCCCACACCCACACCCACACCCGCACCCACAACACACTCGCACCCACACACACACTCACACATACACCCACCCACACACACACACTCAGACTCACATACCCACACACACACCCAAAACCATGCTGACATCCACACCCACACTCACACATGCACACCAACACTCACACACCCACACCCATGCTGACATCCACACCCACACTCACACATACACACCCACTCACACCAACACTCACACATACACACCCATTCTCACACACTCACACACACTCGCACATGCACACACACACACTCATGCCCACCCTCACATCCACACCCACAGATACACACACACTCACACATACACACACTCACACCCACATTTACACTCACACCCACACTCACACAAACACCCACACTCACAACCATGCCCACACTCACATACACTCACACCCACATTCACACACACACACACCCACACCACACCTCCTTCTTCCCGTCCTAAATAAAACCCACCCACTTCCATTGTCCACCGCATCATTGATTTGCCCTTCCAACTCTTTTTCTGACCCTTCTTATTCTTTTTGTTCTTCGTCTTCTCTCAAAAGGGGACTTCCCCAACTCACCCAAAAATCATTTCCCTTTTTCCTACACTCGTTTTCAATATATTTTCTTTTCAAACCTCTGGCCTGTAACAATGTGTGCAGACAATGCTTCAAGCATAAAGCACAGCATGCTTCTTGAAATGAGGCGCTCTGAGATGGAGTTGGGGGAGGGGGTATTTACCACCGTGGTGTGAGGTGTCGGGGGTTGTAACTAACTGGAACATCATGCATGCCAACAGCGGCATTTATACCGACAGTTAGCAGTTACACTCTTGGTGTCCTATCAGAACGGGCATCGAATTGTGACAGTGCTCACAAATGGTGACTTTATAGTGCTGACCCAGTGGAAGACCAGGTCACTGACACCATGACCAAATTTCCAACCCAGTCAAATTAGTCACATTATCCTGTTACTGAGCTAACTAGTCCTTGTCCTATCCTAGCAATGCTGAGTGCCAGGCTATGTAGCCAAAGGTATTAATTAATGTTGGAAGTCATTGGTTTGATGCTGCTGGGATTCACAGTCCCAACCTTCTAGATTGGAAACCTGCACTCTTACCGATTCCACCAAGTCTGGAGGTGCCACTTGTCTTCTAACTGACAAGTAAATAACTGTGTTGTTACAGTGAACTTAAATGTACACACATCGTGATCTTTGACTGCCTGGTAAATGCTTTCTACAACTGGCGGTGGGGTTGGGGTGGGGGTGGAGTGGTGGGTTGGGGGCTGACTGGTGGGATGGGGGTGGAGGGGTCGGGTGAGGGTGGAGTGGTGGGGTGGGGGCGGAGTGGTGTGGATGGGTGGGATGGGGGTGGAGTGGAGGGGTGGGTGAGGATGGAGTGGTGGGAGTGGAATGGTGGGTTGGGGTGAAGGGGTGAGGGTGGAGTGGTGGGATGGGGACGTACTGGTGGGAGGGGGGTGGAATAGGGGCGAAGTGGCGGGGTGGAAGTAGGGCAAGCCAAATTAAAGCCTGGATCTTGACAAAGCAAATTAGCCAAGACTATCATTTTTGTTCATGTCGTCAGCTCACAGAGTATTATTTTCGCTAATTGTTTTACTTTGTGTTTAGTTTTTGCTTCAAATGGATGGTTGGAGTCATCACGTTTTTACCCTGACTAATTTCCAGATGGGTGTTGGGTTTGAGTCCTGCTCTAAGCGGAAGGGTATTTGGTTTGCTTGGAGCATGCTAAAAAACACTGGTGCTATGACGAGGATAGACCATGGCTCCCGTGTGTTGAGACCGGGCAGTTGAAGACCTTTCATGCTTGTTCAGGTGAGCCCGGCTAAATGAATGACGGGGTTAGTTCTGTACGTCAGACACCGTTAGCCTGTTATCGGGATGCACCACGTCACCCAGGTGGCTGTTTGGGGTTTTCCACCTGGTAATAGCAGGATACGTACCATCTTCTGACAGTGTGTGCGATGTGTTAGAATGGGCTTTGGGCTCGTGTTATTTTTTACCATCCAGGGTGACCTGTAGGTAACAGTCAGTAGATAATCAAAGACAGCCCACCGGACGTGGTGGCCGAAACGGTAGAGCATAGACTTCCCATCTGGGAGGATGGTGTTCAAAAGCTGGCCAAGTTAAGCCAATGACTTACATAATTGTTACTTAATGCTACCTACCCTGACACTTCATCATCATCATCATGCTGTCATCGCAATGTGACAAAGACTGCTTTTATTTCTTAAGCGCCACTATTTTGTGCGGTTGTGCATTACATAAAAGCTGCTTGCAAAGTATTGAAGTGCTGCTGGCTTTTGCAAGTTACTAGCAGCACTCTCTCGGGGAGCAAATAGAGGTCTCACACCGGCAAGAACACGTCAAGACAGGCGCAAACTATTTGTCCCTGAAGTGGCTGGTCGGGAGATGTTGGGAGTTCCATTCATCACTGCCATTAATGCTGTCACAGAAGCATGGTTTTCTGTTAGGGTTTGCTCCCTTAGCGTTTGGTTCTATCAAGTACCTGTACACCACAAGGCAGTGGTTTATAACTTTGCAAGGCAGGGCGTCAAACTCCCTGAGGTATTTAAGCATGGAGGTACTGCAATACCCGCATACCCACATGTGGCATGCGGCATGAAGTATGCGAATGCGGCGAATGACACTTAGCATTAATGGAATAGGACAAGGCCAGATTTGAACAGGATAATGTGACTGAGTGGGACATCGAGTCACTCTAAAGTCACCATGAGTGCACATTGTCACAGAGCAGTACCCGTCCTGATATGACCTTAGGTGTTGCCAGTATGTATAACTCCGACAAACAACTATCAAAGCCAGCTCTGTTATTAACGCTAAGCCCAGAATCGCTGAAGTGTGTGTTTGAGTCCTGCTCTAAACAGAGTGGTATTTGGTTTGCTTGGACCATGCTCAAAACCACTGGTGCTGTGACCAGGATTGACCATCCTTTGGCTGCTTGATCTTTATCCAGCATGCACTGCGCAGTGTTTTTTTGTGTATTTGATTAATTTGTATATATATATATGCAACTTCCAGCGAACAACTCCAAACATTGCCTTGCTTCACCAGAGAACTTGATACTACTTAGGTTACTTACAGCGGTTGTGGCAGTCTGGCTGGCTTAGGATTCCGTGACCTACTGCTACCCGGAAATGGATTTATTACATTTTTCCCCAGAAGACGCAACCCTGGAGACTACATGGCAACAATAATTTGAGCCTCTTTCCGGTACAGTGGGGCACTTCCGGTCGGAAGCAGACGACAATTCTCTGCCAGCGTCCGCGCTGCTTCAGTTAAGCCTTACAGATGCCGTGTTCATTCTCCACACGGTTATTCAGTTTTCACGCCAAATTAAATCTCTATACGAGGTGATTCCAAATATGTAGTTGCACGCAAAATTGTATTTTGTTGCACATGCGGTGCATCGGTACTGGGATGCCTGGTAGTCTTACCCTGCCGAATGGCACTAGTTCCATATGATGTCTTTGGGACATAATTCCAGAGCGAACATTACATTGTTGTGTAAATACGGTGTGAAAAGTGAAAGACATGATGGTGGTCTATGCTACTATGCAGCATCAGAGTCCTGATGCATGGAGTGTGGCTATCACTTGGGACTCAGCCTATGGATTCCGCTCATTAACATCACTAACACCACCCATGCGGATTACTACATGTCTACGCATGTCTAAAATCGCATATACAAAGTATCATCTGACAGTGTTATTTAAATTTCATGTGTGGGTATGAGTTGCCGAATAATAATTTCTAGTAAGTTAAGCTTAGAGTTAATTTCATAATATATCAATAACTGAAGTGATATTTGAAGTGGAACTATGCTAATTTAATGTGGTCTGCATGTCAAATGCTATATACCGTAGGCTTCAGCAGTAACCGGTTCAGTAAATTGACTTCCTTCTATGTAGCAACATATGTTTTATGAACGCACCAGTGCCTAAGTTAGGTATGTAGGATCAAAGAATAAGTGATTTTGCTTACAAAATTGTATGCTTTAATCAGACTATGCAGGACATGTTTGAAGGGAAAACTGTGCGAAGTGAATTTGATGTCCACACCAAAATGCTACACCTCAAGCACTTCAAGTGACTAAAATGACAGGTTCGATTTAATGGACATAATTGTTCCTTGTATGCAGCGAGAAATGTTCAGTTATTACATTAGTATCTAGGTTGGATATGCGGGACCAAATCTAGGCACCTGTTTTGCTTTAGAAAAAAAGGATGCTTTCGTTGGATTATGCAGCTTTGAGTACTGGGTTAATCAGGCTGGTGCCGGCCCGAGTCAATCCAGGTTAATCTGCCCTGCATACATCTAACGTGCCCTCTGTGCAACATGTGGGATTACTGCTCTTAGCTGGGTGTCATGGCTGGAATTGCCTATTCTAGTCGCTGAAAGTGCTTTTATTGTGCATGCATTACTTTGATACAGACGGGCCTGCTCCTTGGCCGAATGACACTAGTACCATATCAAGTATAGTGCCATAGCAAATACAAGAATAGCCGCTAGATTTATGTGAAAGAATAAAACAAAAGACATGACTGTACATACTTGTAGGCATCTTTGTACTTTGTAGTCCTCATGGGTTGCTGGAGTGATTTTAATTGGACCCAAGCCTTTGGTTCCCCCACACTGCACTCACCCCTTCAGACTATTAACTATGGCGATGAGTATGTGAAATAGTGTATGTATCGTTATTGTGCATCTAGTGGGTTATTGGACTTCAGTCAGTTTTGCCTCCAGTTATTTACACTTGTAATGGGGGGGGGGTGATGAAAATGGGAAATATTGTACAGCGAGCAGGATTTCGAACCGACGCTTTTTGCCATTTCAGTGCTTGCATACTAACCATTACACTACTCAGGTTCCCTGATGCAATCCCCCTTTCCACACCCACCTGTCCATGTTGCTGCTGGGCTGATATGTCAGTCTAGATCACTAATCTTGTCTCACTAGTATTGGGAGTCCTTTAACGTGTTTACACCCATAGGTAGTTTAATGTTTATAATTACATACATACGGGCAGGGAACTTACAATGGGTAAATTCAACAATCAAGCAACGTGAAGTATATATGAGATCCCTCGTCCTGATATGACCCTAGATGTTGCTAGGACGCAAAGCAACAAAGAACAATCTCATTATGAGATCCAGGTCATGGCAGCCAATATCATGGGGAGTGATGAAAATGTGAAATATTGTACCTACAGCAGGTTTTCGAACCCACAGTTCTCGCCATTCTGCAAATAGTATGATGACAATTACACTACCTAGGGTCCCTGATGAAATCACTTTATCCACGCCTACCTGTCTTTGTGGCTGATTGCATGACAGGTAAGTGAATACTACTACCATAGTCCGATGAAGCATCAACTTGTCAAAACTAAAACAATAATCTAAAATTGATTCTACATACTTGACACACTCTTGTAAAAATATACGGATTTTCTGTTCGGAATTATATATTGGCAGAGAGCATTATTATCCTCGGGCCAAGGAGTGGGGACCAAGGTTATGTAATAGAAAAGCAATGGGTGCCCCACTCGCTGCATGACATATTAGGCTATATGAAATATATGTTAATACATAGTGCTCGAGATTATGACGAGATGTTCCCATATAAGAGACAGTTAATGTTTGGTGAAAGGTTCCCTCTATGCACCAGTAAGGGTGCAAGTGGAGGAGAAGGACATTTTTAATATATATATATTTATTGTAACTGTCTGCAACTACCTGTTACTACAGGGCCAATGGGCAAGCACACCAGCCTCATCTACATACAGTATGGGCACCACCTACAGCTGGGTTGAGGGATAGCTACCCATATTGGGGGCGTCGCCACCCAGGCTGTGGAGGGTGCCTGATTGGCTGGCTGTGGGAGGCCCAGTCACCTGCACCCCTCTGCCCGACCTGACCACAAAAGCCTCATTTTTATATTGACTATTCTAAACATATGCTGCTACAGGCACTACTAGGCATTCTACTCTACTCCTGACTCTTGAGTGAGACACACTCTCTCGGGCAGGGACCCAGACACTCTCTCTGATGCTCCACCTTTCATATATACAAACTGAGCTGTGTGCAACAACCATGGGACTCGGTTCAATGAGCTGAAGGCACTGATTCATAGACATACTAACAATCTAATTAGACTCTGTGTGGAGAGAAGGTAAGGGGTCAGTAGGTGAACAGGAGTTGATGACAATAAAGCATAACTTCTTCACTGTCAATCTTGCGTGACTTGTCTTCCCTTTCTTCCTTATGAGTTGGTTTGAGAGGGGCATCAGGTGTGAACTGACAGACAGTTGTCAGAACGCACATGGGAAGAGTTTGTGGTATCTCTGGGGCTCTGACGGCCGGGGCATCCAGTAATATTACACTCTGACAACCCACCATGACTATTATGATGGATAGGACTCTAGGAGTAGAAGTATGTACACTTATGGTACAGTGCTACAGTACTAATATGAACCAATCATGCTACCCAGAAACAAACACAAACAAACATACGGATTCAAAGGTCCACACAAACCAGATGCGATGCACGAAACAGTAGAGCACAGGCTTCCTATGAGGAGGGTCAGGAGTTCGAATCCAGGCCGAATCAAACCAATGACTTACAAAGTTGATACTTGCCACCAACTAGCCTAGCAGTCGGCGTTGTTAGGATAGGGCAAGGACTAGTTAGCTCAAGGTCAGGATAATGTGACTGAGTGGGAAATCAGGTCATGGTGATGGCAGCCTGATCTCCCCATGGGGCAGTACTATAAAGTGTCCAGGAGTGTGCACTGTCACAAGTTGGTACCCGTCCTGATATGGCCTTAGATGTTGCCAAGGCGTAAACCACTAACAAACAAGTCAGCACAGGTTTAACCCATTTTCTCATAGTATGCTTCCATTAATGGCCGTGCCTGTTCTTACATGCACTAGACTAAGAGGACACCTCCATGTCTAGTTTTGCTTTACTTACACCGCCCGCCCCCTAACGAGCACGGGTTGCGGGGGTTATTCTCCGAGGTGACGACCGGAATTGTTTGTTAAAAAAGGGTCAATTTCAGCCTTGGTACTAATTGGGGAACCAATTACAAATAAATAAACTGCACTTATTTTGTATTGATTTAAGAATAAAAGAACATAGCACAGATTTGCTTGTTGGTGTTTTACATCCTAGCAACATATTTGGTCATATCAGGATGGGTACTCGTGGCGACTTTATAGTGTCGCCCTATTAAACAATGAGACCACTGACCCCATGACTCAATGTCCCCGGTCCTGATATCACCTTAGATATTGCCAGGACGTAAAATTCCAACAACCAACCAACCCAATGACCCACTCAGTCACGTTATCCTGATACTGAACTAACCAATCCTTGCACTAGTAATGCCGAGTGCCAGGCTAGGTAGCGGCAAGTACGAACCTTGTAAGTCATTGGTCTGAATCGGCTGGTAATTCAAACTCCCGACCTTCCACACGGGAAGCCTGCACTCGACTGATTTGGCCATGACTTTCAGTCACATAGCAAAGAAGACACAACACGTCCACCTATGTATGGGTGTATCGGACCGGGTGGTGAATCATGCTCTATTTGCTGGCATAGCACTGCATCAGTGTGCTCTATTTCAACGCTGAGTATACAAGCCGCCCACAGCACCTCGTTGCGACCACTTGAGGAGACACCACGCTCGGGAAGGCTCGGAAATACTCGGCACCCGTCGGCGGAAACGCGGGGCAATTTGTGCAATGAAAGTCTACTCAACTCTCCGGGTCAGTTTTTTTTAAAAGAAGAGAACATTACAACAACAAAAAACAACAAAAACCATGCGGTTGATGCCTTTAAGGAGCCTGTAGCTACAAATCACCACCCCTCCCCCACCCTCCCCCTCCCCTCTGCTCCACTCCCCACCTTTACTCACCCCCCCCCACACACACACATACACTCACTGCTCGTCACCGGTTTTTTCCCTGTGAACTCCCTGCCCTTTGAACCTCTTAGGTACCATTCCATCTCTCCACTCTCCACCCTGTTAATCCCTCCACTCCATCCCCATTCAACCCCAACTATCTCCCCTCAAGCCAGCCTCCACTCTCCCCTCACTCCACCCCCTCTCTGTCCTCATTCCACCTTCCCCCCGCACCCTCCTCCCTCCACTCTCTGTCCCTCGGCATCCTCTGTGTATAGCCAGTCCCTTCCTTTCCCCTCCCTGATCCTCCACTCCCCTTTCTTTCCCCTCGCTGATCCTCCACTCTGTTTCCTTTCCCCTCCTTGATCCTCCACTCCCCTTTCTTTCCCCTCCTTGATCCTCCACTCCCGATTCCTTCCCGCTCCCTGATGCTCCACTCCCGATTCCTTCAACCCTCTCCTCTCACCCCCCTTCACTACCCACTCCCCCACTTCCCCCTCCACAACACCGTGTAGACGGAAGTCGAGGGGGAAGCCCCTCCAAACTTCCCTCTCTAACCCCACTCTCTCTACCTTCACTCCCATCCCCAATCATTCGCTCCCCTCTCTGCAACCGTGCACCTCCACCTACACAACACTTCACTGACCCCCTCCTACCCCCCAATGCTACCTCTACACCCGCCTCCTTACAACCGAAGGGGTGAGAGGGGCGCAGAACCTAAATACCATCAGGGGCCGTATGCATGGAGCCGTGTTAGCGAGGCAAAACTGGTTTTGGATGGGATTTCTAGTTTAGCGCCGAAAAGTCGCTATGCATGGAGCAGTGTTACGGAAACGCCGCATTTTAAGGTGGGGTACTCTAACAGCACTCCGTAGCAGGTTTAGGGGCGGCGTTAGGTACCGATTAGGCCCAAATCTATTCAATGCTATCATATTTAACAGAATAACATGCTCAAAAAGGTAAATTTGGTCAAATTAACCCCAAAATCGAAGCGATATTAAGCGATATTCATATTGTCGAATGTAAACAAAACAAATCGGTGGCGATATTCATATTGTCGAATGAATTCCTTGTGTTGCTTATTTACTTGCACTCAAGCAAAAATGAGAGACAAATAAGTGTTCACACTTCCTGTCTACCATTCGCTATAAACACACCAAATCGCCATCCCCGCCGCCCGCCGCCGTCGCATAAGCGGCAATATTGTCAAATAGCGGTGCTCGCCAGGAACAGGCTCAGAGGGATTTCCAAAATCTATAAATAACTTATAGGTTAGCTAACGCCACCGCACTTTGGGCCCTTACATACCCCATGACCCATTTAGGAACACCGGTGTTAGCTACCCTGGTGGCGGCCCTTAACACCGGAGCCGATACAAAGTTGTTCCTGCATACGGCCCCTGACCACAGCTTCTGTAATGTTGAGTGAAGAATTACGAATGTGAGATCGGCAGGAGCCATTGACTGAGAAGTCTAACAAAAAGGAGTGAGCCTCCGCCCACCCCCAGGAACAAAGACTAACAGTAACAGTAACACATAGGGGTAAGCCTCCCCCCACCTCCTGGAAAAAAGACTACCAAATATAAGTGACCCTCCCTCCCCACCCCCTCCGTACACACCGCTCCCCCACACTCCTCCCCACACACCGCTCCCTTCGCCACACGCCCTCCTTCCACATCCTTCCCCACCCATCCCTACCTCCACACTTGCCAATAGACACTTGCAAATGCTACGCGATAATTGTGTCGGTAATGGGTGATCATGGAAGCTGTATCTGCCAAAAGTAAGACTTCTACCCATAAAAACCACAAACAACAACTTCCAAACAAGCACCACAAGAACGGGAAAACGAACAAGATTCCAAAGAAGCACATGTCTCTCCCACTACGAGAAGTACGACACAGCAACTTTCCTCCAATAAGTCTAGGACACAACAGTAACCATCACCAATGTGTTGATACGAGTTGTTGAGATGCCTCCATCACTATAACCACGTTGTATTTGATACCAGTCCCCTTGGTTTGGACGGTACAGCTTCCACCTAAACATTATATGAGTTGCTGAGTTGCTTCACTATAAGTTATAACCACGTTGTATCGGATAACACAACCCATGGTTTGGACTGTGCAGCTTCCACATGGGCGTCTTTATAATGCACCAGCCGCCATACAATGTTATTTTATTACCGAGCACAGTGGCCGAATCGGTAGAGCGTAGGCTTTACTTGCGGAAGGTCGGTAATTCGAATCCCAACCGAGACAAAACAAATATTTACAACATTTATACTTGTCGACCTGGAGCCTGACGTTCGGCATTATTACGATATCGAAAGGAGCAGTGGAATGAGGAAGGCCAATTGTCTGCAATTGAAATTCGAAGTTGGATGAAAGTATCAATCTTTCAAAGCCAACACCCTTACCAAGATTTGATCCTACATATCAAACATAGATACTGCTGTGACTCAGTGACCATTTAGAAAGCGAATACTAACGCAATTCACTACAAACTGCTGAAGTCATCATGTCCAGCATTTTGACATGCATGCCAACATTAATGTTCTATGTTTATGTTCTATCGGATTATGCAACTTTAACCAACAAATGTAACAAAGAAAGAAAGGAAAACAAACCCACCACAAACATGAAACCTTCCCCGACTGTGCAGTCTTACTCTAGTGGCATCAGTCTTTGAGCTCCGCCCCCGCGAGGAACGGTTCGATGTGTCTTTAACCCCCACCAGGCGACGCCGCGGCGTCGTCTGGATGACGTCATCAGATCTAGACAAGGCTCACTATCGACTGAGAGAAGGTCACGTGCATTTGTAACGTGATAATGTCAACTCCCTGTAAATCACACAATTAACCAATTCACGGGTCGCTATTAATTGTATCGGCTGCTTTTCACTAAAAGATCACCATGAATCCAGGAAGAGATGAGAAGTGGTCAAAGGAAACTAAAATAATTCAATCATAACCCCTCCCCACCCCAACAACCATCCCCCCTACATACTGTCCACGTAATAAAATGATAATTATAAAGGGGCATTAAGGTGACCAACACAACTTTATTTATTCATAATTAGCGTTATTGACTATGGATAGTCATTGTTTGTATGTCTTGAAACAACCTATTCTCTTGGAGTTATTTAGGGCGAATCGGGCCTGCGGTAATTCAGTGTCAAGATGTGTGTGTCCTGATACTGAGACAACACAGTGCTTCTGAGGGGGCATCTTGAGCGGTGTTAGCCATGTGTCATGCTTGTTTTCTTCTTAGTTTTTGCTAAGGGTTTCTTTGCACACTAGTTGATTAATTAGGGGACAATTTAAATCGCTGACAATTGATCTTCCTCATTCACTACTCCTTGTCCTATCATAGTAATGCCCAACGCCATTTATGTCATCGGTTTGACTCAGCCAGGGTTCAAACCTGGGGGTTTTACTACGGTTATCCGAATCGACCATCTCGTTGGGGCTTTACATTCTAGCAATGTTAAGGTGGCATCAGCAATTCTAGCAATGTTAAGGTGGCATCAGAATTGCTTCTGAGACAATTGCTAAGGAAACACTGAAGCTGTGGCCTGGCATGTGTGGTGACTGGAAGTTGTGGTTTGTACTGCTCCCTCCCGGTCCTTTCCTTCACTATATACCTGTACTTTTACCTACATGCTTCATGATGAGCAAACTTGGCAGTCCGCTTGAAAAACATTTGTTTCTAAAGTTGCTTGCAGTTAAAGCGTCTTAGCAAACATTACATAACATGATATTTGTTTTGTGTGTCATCATCATCATCATCATGCTGTCGGTTGCGATGCGACAAAGACTGCTTTCATTACTTGACTGCCGCTCTCCATTTAGCTCTCTGCTGTGAGAGTTGCGTCGATGAGTCGGTCTTAATGTCTCTCAGCTTCAGGTTTCTCTTGATGGTATCCCTGAACCGGAGACGGGGGCGCCCTCTCTTTCTGTAGCCAGAAGCCAGTTGAGAATAGAGGATCTGCTTTGGTAGCCTGTCTGATGACATCCTCATGAGGTGTCCAGTCCACCGGAGATTCTTTTTGATCAGAAGATCTTCCATATAGGGCAGCCCCATCCGTTTGAGTATTTCCTTATTCGTCACTTTGTCCTTTCAGGTTAGCCTCATGATTGAACGCAGATGTCACATCATGGAGGCATGCAGCTTTTTCACCTGCCGTCTGTACACTGTCCAGGCCTCGGCTCCGTATAGTAGGGTGGATAGCACGATTGGACACATGGTGGTTGTTCCAGAGTCTCTGGCGTAGTCGGCCGAAAGATGCGCTAGCCTTGGCCATCCTCCTCTGTATCTCAGCATCAATGCGTCCATCACATGATATAGTGCTTCCGAGATAGGTGAATTCCGGAACAGAGTTCAGCTTGTTTCCGTCAACCATGATCTCCTCCTCTCGAGTTCTTGTACAGTTGGGTTGGTACAGCACCTCCGTCTTCTTGATGTTAATTTTCAGGCCAAACTTCTTTGATGCATCAGAGAAAGTGTCCACTATTTTCTGGGTGTCTTCAGCAGAGTGGGCAACCAGTGCACTGTCATCTGTGAATAGTAGCTCTCTCACCAGTATCTGAGTAGTCTTTCTTCGCTCTGAAGTGTGCGACATTGAATAGGTCAGGGCTCTGTCTGGACTGTATATAGATGCCATCCCCCATGTCTCGGAAAGCCTCGTCTAGCATTGCTGATATGGAGATGGAGAAGAGCGTGGTGGCCAGTACACAACCTTGCTTGACCCCATTGGTAACCCCACATTTCATGAAAGCTGCCTGCAAAAGTGTTGAAGTGCTGCTGGCTTTTGCAAGTTACCAGCGGCACTCTCTCAGGGAGCAAATAGAGGTTTCACCCCGGCAAGAACATGTCAAGACAGGCGCAAAACTATTTGTCCCGGCAGTGGCTGGTCGGGAGATGTTGGGAGTTCCATACATCAACCGCCCTTAATGCTGCCACAGTGACATGGTTTTCTGTTTAGGGTTTGCTCCCTTAGCCTTCGGTTCTGTCAAGGACCTGTACCACAAGGCATTGGTTTACAACTCTGCAAGGCAGGGGTGTCAAACTCCCTAAGGTATTGCTATACCTGCAATACCTGCAATACCTGCATTTGTGTGTACAGCCAGCTTATACACCTTCTGACAACATCAGAGAATGGACACACCTGGAGTTCAGCAAGTCCCAGAGGGCAGTGGACAACAGGGGAAAATGGAGAAAACCGGTTCCAAAATCAAATGCGGGCCCCAAGAACCCTCACGGTTAAGGCATTGATGGTGACACTCTCTCAGTCTCTGACACCCCAAACACAGAGTGCTGACTCTCCTCACTCACACTGTCGTAAATAATAATCATGACAAGCCAAACCCAACAACACATGGTTAAGATCAAGTAAATCACTTGTTTTCGAAGTCTAATGAACACCACCACAATTTCACCTTTATTTTAGGGCTGCTTTGCATAAAAAGAGCTGAGGTTGATATTTGTACTTACCATATGTCTATAGACCCCTTTCGATTTTTATAAACATTGTGTATGCGCGCGGAGCTTGGCTGCAGAACGAAGGCACACTGCCATTGAGTTTGCCGCCATTGTGATGTATGTAAAGGACACATGTGAACACCTTGAGTTCCATTGATAGACTGGTTTATTCTATAGCTCACTCGTCGGTCCGGTGGTGGTCAGGTGGTCACATGACCACCCTGCCCATCCTTACATTCCTCGCATACCTTACATGAGTCACATACCTTACATCTCCCCTCTCTCTTTAAAAAAAAAAAAATATATATATATATATATATATATATATATATAACAACCATGTAGTAGAAACAACTTTCTTTTTTTTAATGTTGTCATCCATTTGCCTTCATTTTAGGTTTTTTTCTGCCAATATCTGCCATGATTTACCTTCTGGACATACCCCTCTACCCACTGAACAAGGATCATACAGTTTGAACAATACTTCATTGTTCATTAAACCTATCCTTACCTCAAAATATATATATGTTAATTACTCTTCAGCCTTGCTGAGTTACAACATACTTCCTCAAGTTAAACAACATATTACAAAAATATATTCAACTCTTCAGTCCTATTGAATTCAAAATAACAAATGAACGTAAATGCAGCTATCTATAAAGTAATGGAGTTACAGAGTAATTAGTTCATGCCATTTTATATTAGTGAGAAAGTCATTCCCCAATAGTTCATTAATGTTGTCTTACTACCATCAGTTACTCCCATTTCGCTGTGTAGCCTGCTGAAAATCAATTACACTACCTCAAGCTAGATATGTGAAACATCATAATGATCATTATAGATAACTACTTAATAGTTCATCTTTTGATAATGCAAATCAGTTATATGATGAAAAAAATAATAATCAGATTCTTAAGACTAACAGTGTTAACTCATGTTATCCAAACCAATACTGATCATTTGTCAAAAATAAATGTTGAAGATCATATCAAAAAATTATATATATCAGTTTAACTCATAGCTAAGATTTGTCATCTTGCTCTTGTGAAGTTAACATAACATATTTGTAAAAAAATTGTGAAATCCCTATGATTATTTTAGCTGACCTCCCAA
This sequence comes from Branchipolynoe longqiensis, assembly GCA_030323885.1. Lineage (NCBI taxonomy): Eukaryota > Metazoa > Annelida > Polychaeta > Phyllodocida > Polynoidae > Branchipolynoe > Branchipolynoe longqiensis. Next base: position 13,003,539 of record CM059198.1, on the reverse strand, counting down.
CGAACAGTCGCTTTTGTAAAAATAATTTAGTTCATTCAATACCCTAGGCATTACTGTTGCCTCACCAGGTATCTTCTCCACTTGATAAGTAGTAGAAAGCAAATTATGTCTCGCTCAGCAAACAATAGGACAAAAAATAGGAAGAATCTTGCAGATCACTTTGACATAAATGAAAAAGATCTTCACGTCAGACATTACTTAAAATCTCCCGACGTTCAACTAATGTTTTTGCTTAGCGGAATATTTTTGAAAAGTTCAACATAGAATAGAACTTCTACAAAAGTATTTATACGTTCGATCTCACAATTGAAATCAATCCAACGATCAGTCCTGTACATAGGTGAAAATCATTATTACTAACAGTTACTTCCCTTTTCGACAATTTTGAAGAATTAAAATTTAAACTATCTACCTGACTAGTTATATTTAAATCTGTTAGTCTTGATTGAGCACGTCGTTGCTGTCTCAATACAGACCTATCACTTAGTATAGCAAGAGTGAAAGCTTCCTCTAATGATTTAGGCCTATTGGTTTCCACGTACCACATAGTGTTGTCATCTAATAATGAATCAAGAAACCTTGATAGTAGAATTTCAAAGGTGTCAGTCCCCAAGGTAGCAGAAGGTAGTTTCCATCCCTTACTTGCAGCAGTTTTAAACCGTTGGCAATATGCTGCCACTGTCTCACCCTCATTCTGTACCATAGTCATTACTATACTTTTTAAGTGAGTTTTCTCATCAGCAGTTAACAAAGTTCTAGCAATTTCCTCCTTTATCTCATTCCATGACCTAGCACCTTTAACTGTGAAAGCAGTGAATAACACTTCATGCAGTGTGCCCGTTGCATTTGAAAGTGCAAACCGAATTATATCTAGGTCAGAAACATCAGCAAGAACCCCAATCCTCTCAATAAGATCTACCCACTCTCTCAATGCACCTCTGTCAGTACCGTCCAGCATAGGCACAGACTTTCCATATGCTTTTAGAGCTCTTATCTTGGCTTCACTGCTCTTATGTTCTAAACTAGCTAACTCACGTTTTTCTCTACGTTCTTCTCTTTCATAGTCAGCTTCAGCACGTTCAGTAACCTCCAGTACCCTTTCTTCATTTTTTTCAGTTAGGTTCTCTATGCTATCTGCCATAAACTTAGTCCATGCTTCTAATCTATCACAATCATCACTCAAAATTCCCAAATCTACTTGGTTCTGTAACCACAATCCAAATTGTTCACGTAAAGCATCCTCCTTTAATCGTGTTCTAGGCATTGTGAATGTGTAGTGTGTATTGTGTAGTACAAGTGTATTTAAATACAATATATTTAATAATATATTAACCTACCACAAGTCAAATGTCTTTAAATACGATATATCAACCTACCACAAGTTAAATGTATTCAAATACGATATATCAACCTACCACAAGTTAAATGTTTTTATATACAATACACAATATATCAACTTACCACAAGTCAAATATATTTTAATACAACATGTTAACCTACCAGAAGTCAAGTATTTTTTTTTCACGCTATTGAAATCCTCCTTGTAGCGGGTCAATGGGAAATTTAGTGTGTTGCGTAAAGCGCGGTAGAAACAAAGTCAAAGAATTGTATCCAACCGATAGAATTTACCTGTAACGTAGTAGAAAAGTGAAAAGTCTCTCCGTATGTATTAATACGCTCCTATTTACTCCAAGGTTAAAGAAAATTACCGAAAGTAGTCCGAAAATGAAAACAATTCTTGCGGCGACACGAGGCTTCAGACAGACGATAAAACTGTAATATTACAGTAATATCAACGTCCAAGACTAATGTAACCCTTAAGAAAAGACACTTTCGTCGGAAATTCGTCGACAAAGTAATTTACTTCAATTTAATCCTTGCAAAAAGTAAAAAGAATAGAGAATCAAATAGAAGAAAACAACGTATCCACTTCAACCAACCCACCAGTCGCAGTCTATGTCAAGTCCTTAAATCTCTCAACCTCAAGAAATTTAGAATTTAAAATAGCATATCAAATTAAATGAAATAAAAATACTACAAATATAATATAGTTTCTATTAAATAATTCTAGTACTACTCCTAACGTCAAAAATGAAACTACACGTGTATTGAAGTCACACCACGTGCGTTCAAGTCACTCACGTGCGTTCAAAAATAACAGTAGTCAGCTAACAATTAAATAAAGAAATATAAATGTGTAGTACCATAAAACAAATAAAAAGAAAATGCTACTGAAACATACCGAAACTATTCAACAAACCCTCTATAGTCAGTACTAACCAATCTCGGTAGTTTCTCAAGTCGTGGTCGCCATTTTGTAAACGTGCCGGCTGGTGGTGTGGGTGGTGTGAATAGGTCAAGTGAAAACACTACAGGTAATAAAGGAAAACAGGGTAAGAAGGAAAAGTAAGAGAGTGAGACTCTCTGGTTTATTGCTTATATAGGTTCTCAAGATTCAAGATGGCCGTTGTCACATGATCCTATTCATCAATCACAGTACAATGCAGTGGTCACATGACTCACTCCTCCAATCAGAGTACAATGCAGTGGTCAATGATCATAACAATACCATGTGGGGGGGAGGGGGCATGTGAGGTGACTCTTCCAAAGACTGTTCTTAGTCAAACTCGGAAGTGACACTCCCTCTAAAGACTATTCAATATACAAGTTCTATACCTAATGAATAATAGTTTACCAAGTTCACACATCCTCTATATGTCTTTGGGTTTTTATAATTTAACATTTATCATTATATAGACAGTTTGTAATTTATTATAGTAACTTCACCTCGGTTCACATGTATTATATCGGACAATTTTACACTATCCTTACCTCGTGGCGTGATACCGCACCAGGTTCACTAACATTTCTACAACATCATACAGTCCAATGTCTAATCACAATGTATCCTTAACATATCAACTGACAATGTAATTTGAAAACACAATTTTAATCTCACACAATCGTGTTGTTGTATGCACCTTACTCTCTTACTCAGGCCCTAGTACCCTAGTCTGTTTATTGGCCTGCTGACCCATGTGTACCGCGTGATGTACACATTTGGCCCGGTCTCTGGTGTTTTGATTGGTAGCCCTTGGTGTGCAGTGGGGCTGGGGGTGCTCTCGCCCAAATCAATCGGCGGGAATTTAGTGGGTGTTTTAAATAACTGTACTCGATTTTGTCACAATTTATTTTGTTCTTTGTTGATTATTTCTTAGTCTCGACTGCCGGGGTTGTCGTTTTTTACGATCGTGCCTTTCCCCCATTGTTCATTGTAAGTTTGGTATCTCACTGCGTCTCCGATGTTAAATTTTTTGTGACTGGTTCCTGTATGTCTATCAATATGCTGTTTTTGTTTTTGTTGTATCAGTTTTATTTGTTGTTTTCGCGTTGCCTGTGCTTTTGGTTTAAGGTGGCTCTCATGTGATGGCAATTTTGACCATAATTGTCTGTTCATTAGCAATTGAGCTAGTGATACACCTCACCTAATTATCGGGGTATTCCTATAATTTAACAACGCAATGTTAATGTCCTTTTTTTCTAATATTTCCTTCTTGATCATTATTTTGATGGTTTGCACGTAGCGTTCCACCTGCCCATTGTTTGCGGGTATAACAGACTAGTGTACATTGGATTGAAACCGTACTGTTTTGCGAATGTTTTGTATTCGGCACTCACAAATTGGGGCCCATTGTCGGATACAACTGTTTTCGGTATCCCATACCGACCAAAAATTTGTTTAGCGTCCTAATGGTGGCTGCACTAGTCGTATCTTTCATTTCTAGTATTTCTGGGTATTTGGAATAATAGTCGACTATCAATATGAAATGTCTCTGCGCAATCTGAAAATAGTCTACTCCTATTTTGTTGTAAGGCAAATCTGGGATTTCATGACTAATAAGTGGCTCTGCATGTGGCTTGTTTCTAAACCTTTGACATGTTTCGCATCTAGCTATTTTGTCTTCCAGCTGGCTACTTAAGCCTGGCCAGAAAAGATGCTCCCTCGCTAACTGCTTGCTTTTCACGATACCCATGTGTGACTCATGTATTTTGTCTAGTATCATCGGTTGCAGTTGCTTTGGTATCATGATGCGATCCCCCTTCATGAGGATTTTATTTTGTACTGTAATCTCATCTCTGTATGTAAAATCTGGTTTAATATCATTTTGTCCCTGGCCATTCTGTCTTGATGTAATTTGCGATTTCTTTGAATGTGTTGTCAGTTTGTGTTGTTTGTCTTATCTGCTTTAACTCATCTTCGACGATGTCGATGGCAGCTATCATGATGTCTTTGTCAAACAGTTCATCGGGCTTTGTGGTAGCTGGGTGCGCATGCGACAAGGTGTCTGCAAAATACATGGAAGTTCCTTTTTTATACACAACAATCAAATTATAATTTTGCAACCGCATGCGCATGAATTGCATTCTTGCCGATAAAGTAAATGATGGTTTACCCATGATCGCAACCAATGGCTTGTGATCCGTCTCAATGATGGTTTCTTTCCCGAAAATGTATTGATGGAACTTTTGGCACCCGAAACAGATGGCCAAAAGTTCCTTTTCAATGACTGCGTAATTACTCTGTGTGTTATTTAAAGCCTTAGATGCCATGGCGATAGGTTGCTCATTTGGAAATAATGTTGCTCCCAAGCCTGACTTGGAAGCATCCACCTGTATTTTTATTGCTTCATGCACATTGTAGTATCTCAATACAGGTGCTTCGATAAGCCATTTCTTTAATTTGTCAAGCGCTTCTTGTTGGCCCTCATCCCAATGCCACACAACTTTGTGATTTAATAACAGCCGTAACGGCTTTGATATTTCTGAAAGATTTGGGATAAATTTTGACACATAGCCTACCATCCCTAGGAAACGCTGTATATCTGCTTTACTTGTGGGCATGGGCATTTCTACAATCGCTTGCAGGCATTTGACATTGGGTTTGAGTCCTTCTTGAGTCAGTACATGCCCCTCATAGTTCACTTGTGTCATGCATATCTTGGATTTGTTTGGGTTTAACCTGAGATTTACACTTCTCGCTCTTTCCAACACATCTTTCGTTATGCTCTTGTACTGTCAACCCATATATCAAGATATCGTCTGCTACTACATTCACTCCCGGCAAGCCAGCTAGTATCATATTCATTTGCTCTATAAATATGTCACCGGACGTTTTAATTCCGAAAGGCAGATGCGTGAACCGGTATCTGCCCCACGGTGTGTTAAATGTGCAATATTTTGAACTCTCATCATCTAGCGCTATCTGCCAGTACCTGCTGTTGGCGTCAAGCACAGTGACAAACTTAACACCATGTGTCTTTGCAACTACCTCTTCTATTGTTCTGATAGGGTACGGCCCACGTAAGATAGCCTTATTGAGCTTTCCAGGTCGGTTCCTCTTGTTTAACAATAACTCCTAGCTTTGCCATCTGTTCTATCTAATTTTGTACGTCTTGTTCTATGGCGTGCGGTACCCTACGGGGTGGGTCTATGTTTGGTTGTACATTAGGGTCGACATGAATTTTAGCATTACTTTTTATTGTTCCCAGACCCTCAAAAACATCGAGATATTTATTTACCAATTCTTTCGCCGATGCGTCGGTCGCTTGGTTCTGTACCTCGTCAATTCTGGCCAGTAGGTTGAGTTGTACACAGGCGCTCTTTCCCAGTATAGGACTCCCAGACGCAGTTATCTGGCAACGGATGCTTCTGTCATTCATCATGATGTCCGCCTCCCGGTCCGGCTGTATCCGCTGTCCCGTATTCATCACGAGTCGACACCATGATGGCTTCACTTCGGTGTTTGTCAGATTGTTGAAAATACTCCGAGGTATGATATTTGCCTCGGATCCAGTGTCCAGCTTAAAATGTACCACTATATTTCCTATGCAAATGCCCGAGTACCATAATTCCGAATCGTCTCCTTTGTTTTCCCCTATCTCGCTGACGACCAAGTCGCTGTTGATTTCCCCCAGCGACAGGTCTGTTTCCTCTTCTTCATCTTTGCTATCGTCAGGCCTGTTATGTCTGTCAACTTGTATTTCGTCTACCGACGTCGTCATCCTGTTGTTTCTACATACTTTCTTGAAATGTCCAATTTTATGGCAGCCTGCACATTCCTTCCCTTTTGCTGGGCATGGCCTACCACCCTGCTGGTAGCCGCACCTGGTGCATTCATCGTGGGACACGCCCCTTTTTTTGTAGTCTGGATATTTGCTGGCCCCGCCCCTTTGCGTGTTCGTGGCAGCGGCAGAGGGCGTGAACTTTCATCGTTCATATTTGGAGAGGGCATCTACTTGACCTTCAGCCGGTTCATTGTTGTTACTTAACTGTGTGTCCTCATGCTCACTGAGGCGGCACATTTCTAAGCACCATTCTATGTTGAGGTTAGGCGTCTGTATCAGTCTATTCCGAAGTTCCTTGCTTTTTACTCTGCATACGAGGTGGTAGCATAACAGCGAATCCTCGAGTTCTCCGTATTCACAGTATTCTATCCTGTTTTGTAACTCCCTGATATAAAAGTCCATATCCTTGGTTGTTTGGTTATATGAGTGGAATTTATACCTGACAACAGTAATATTTGCTTTTCCTTCACAGTACTTCTTAAATACTTCAATAAATGGACTTATTTTATCTATATCGTTGCTTTCCAATTTGAACGTCCGGTAAACTTGTTGGGCATCCGGGCCCACGCCATGTAGAAACGTAAGACGCTGTACTTTCTCTGACTTTGCTATTACATCAGCAGCGCCGGCATATATCTCATAAGAATTCAGCCAGTTGCACCAGTTCATTGCCATGTTATTTGCTAACTTTAGCAGTGCCGGTGGCTTTAACCCCAACGTCGTCATTCTGTCCGGTTCCGATCTGACACCATGTGATGTATGTAAAGGACATGTGTGAACACCTTGAGTTCCGTTGATAAACTGGTTTATTCTATAGCTCACTCGTCAGTCCAGTGGGGGTCAGGTGCTCACATGACCACCCTGCCCTGCCTTACATTCCTCGCATACCTTTCATGATTCACATACCTTGCAGGCATGCAAATTGCAAATTGTTTATTTTATTCAAAATTAATAGAAATGCAGAACCCTAAGCAGATAAATTTAATATAATCTTTTCCTTGAATATTTTGTCTATATGTGTTCCGAGCGGTTTGCTTCTAGGTGCTGTAGTTTTAGAGATATTTCACCTTTTCTTGATCAAGATTTCTCACAGCTATTGACAATGCATTGAGTTTGCCGGTACGCACAGTGCAAGACGTCTATTTTATTCAAATGTAATAGAAATGCAGAACCCTAACCTTATACATTTAATATAATCTATGTGGTGGATATGTTTTCGATATGTATTCCAAGTGGTTTGTTCCTAGGTGGTGCAGTTCTAGAGATATCTCACTTGTTCTCTATGAAGATTCCTCATAGCCATTGAGTTTGCACTGTCACAGTGTGTCGTCCTGCAGCCAAAAGGCGCACGCAAATGACCTAGATACCTATGCTGACGTCATATGAAATAGGTCTATTGGATGTAATACATTAAGTAAGATTGTTATTTGTATGTTCCCTTCTAGGTAAGGCGCTCCCTCCTTCAGCCCGTACCTCACGTGTTCGCCGACAGGTCAGACGTTTGTTTCCTTTAATTGATTCTGGGATATTACACCGTGTCCTCGTTTCATGTGCATCTGTCAAACCATCTTGCTACAAAAAAAAGTTGGGGGTGGGTCTTTTTGTACAAGAGTTTATGTACATTAGGGGAAATTTCTATCGCGAGCAATTGGTCTTCCTCAGGCCACGGCTGCTTGTAATCCTAGTAATGCTAGGCTAGATAGCAACAAGTATCCATTTTAAGTCACTGATTTCACTCAGTCAGGTTTCAAAATCCAGGGGGTTCGAATCCCACGGCCTACCGAAACGGGAGGCGGATGCTCAACTCATTCAGCCACCCCACCCTGTGTGGTGTGTTGGTTTTGTAAATTGTATTTCATTTTGTTCGGGGAAAGGGGATATAAGTGTACACAAGTGATCTCTTAGTCTCAGCCAATCGGGGTAAACATGAGACCCTTCCTCCCCAACCTCGATCTGTGGGTTTAATTAAAACAGTTGGTATTAGTGCAGATAGCGCCACTGGCATACCATATTTTACGTCATTGAAGCAATTATTCCTGTATATATACAGTTAGCTCCTGTTAATGTGATTCTGGTTTATTCAGCGAACTTCGGTATCAAAGCACATATCAATTAGGCCTGTATATATTATATATATATTGTATATAATATATGGATTCAGTCTGCCCATGTCAGGCTAATTCTGCTAAATGCGGAAATCTCGGTATCCAACCAATAACTCAATTAGGCATATACCAACAAATTAATTAGCCCTCTGTATACAGTCAGCTCCTGTCAATCTGACTTCTCTTTAATCCGCGAAACTTGATATCCAACCAACACACCAATTAGCCCCTTACGTGCGTTGTGAGCAGAATATACAAACAATCACAAACAATCACAAACACAAAAACACACAAAACACCTACAGTTCACTTTAATCTGCGAGTCTTGGTATCCAACCAACAAATCGACAGAAGAGATTCCCACACTTCAATTCACACCACTGATTCGGCAAAGGAGCCTCAGAGACGAGTCAGTGGGGATGAAGCCGTGGATTCAGTCCGAATAGTCCTGCCCGGGCGCAGCACTACGATGGAAACAACAGAATAGTAGAAGGCTGGGTGGGCAGAAAGGTTTGTCTGAATCTCGCTGAGAAGTGACGAAAAAGGTTGAGCACAGACAAGGGTGGAGCAGTTGAGAAGCCATCCCTGGCCAATCGGGTGTGGAGAGACAGATGTGTGCATTCACCCACATACATGTCCAGGGCGCAGTATCGAGTGAAGAATGAGGGGTGTCGTTCCCACCAAAATAAACCCGTCAATATCCTCACCCTCGCCAATCTAACACTATTTGCTGGGAACAAACTAGTGCACATTAAAAAGGCCTGACTATGTATATCAATTTATTATAAATATCTACGGACACATTCCATATATAGAATGCAAATACAAACGATTAAAGTCAATTTACATAAAGTCCACATAAAAATCAACAGACTTGCAGTATATGGATGATGCAATTCTTTCAGCGGGATGACAAAAACCACCCACCAGTAAATATGGCTGTGGCGTTGTTTTTTGTGTGCGTGATTGTTTGCTTGTTTTCCCATTGCTTAATGCCGGTTTTATGCATGGGTGTGGGGCCGGGTCCTGCCCAAATGCCTATATATAGACACTCGGCCTGTTCCATTGGATACGGCGAATCTCACGGTAGACCTAGATCGGAATACAGAGTGTACCCCGGTGTGGCGTGCTCAGCCGTGTACCGTGCTCAGCCGTGTACATAGACTCAAACTCAAGGCATTGTCAATGGTCATAAGTCACTAACCTTATAAATTTAATATAATGTTTTTGGTAAAGATGTTTTCTATATGTGTATCAAGCGATTTGTTTCTAGGTGGTGTGGTTTTAGAGATATTTCACTTTTCCTGGATTTTCTCTATGAAGATTGCTCACCACCATTGACAATGCCTTGAGTTTGATGGTATGCGCAGTGCAAAACATTAGTTTTAATCAAAATTAATAGAAATCAAGAACCCTAACCTTATAAATGTAATATTATCTTTTTGGTGAAGATGTTTTCTATATGTGTACCAAGCGATTTGTTAATAGGTGGTGTGGTTTTAGAGATATTTCACTTGTTCTGTATTTTCTGTATGAAAATTACTCACAACCATTGACAATGCCTTGAGTTTGAGTCTATGTATACGGCTGAGCACGGTACACACCTGAGCACGCCACACTGGACCCCAGAATTGATCGGCCGCGTCTCCTCGTAGTGTCCCGACCGCCCGCCAGTCAGCGCGGTGATCTGTCAGCCATTCAGCCCCATATCCCAGCACTCCTATATGTGTATATACGACAACATCGGGCGGAGATTGAGGTGTGAGGAGGGTCGAAAGCAGCAGTAGGTGGTGCTCGGCTTGAGGTGGTTGAAGGCACGGTGGTTAACCAGCAACAGACGCGGCGGCGAATCGGTACGGGTGTCACTTCCGGTGTCGAAGGTCAGAGTTTTGAATCCTTGGCTGAGTCAAGCCAATGACTTACAAAATGTGTGCTTTTCGTTACCGAGCCTACCTGTTAGCATTAATAAGAATATGTAAGGACTGGTTCATTCAGCATCAGGTTAAAGTTGCATAGTCCGATGATTTTGAATTTCTGTATTTTGTCTGAGATAAATATATTAGATCGATCACTAGTATCTACTTTACATTAGTTTAAAGTTACTTTTATTTTAAAAGGTTAACTTTTGAGATATTTTGAGTGCAAACATTGAAAATTAGTTTTGGCAAGCTTGCCAACATTCTGGCACCATAGACTTATGCAGTGACAGGTTCTGTTAAATTGACTCAATATTGCCTTCTATGCAGAAATAAATGCTTAATAAGTGCATCAGTATCTAAGTTAGATATGTAAAATCAAAACTAGATAATTGGTTTGGTTTTGAAAACTTGATATTTAATCGGACTGTGCAGCCTTAAAGTAACTGAGTAGGATATCAGGTGATGATGCTGATACCCTGGTCTCCTAGTGGGGCAGCATTATAATGTCATCATGAATGCATACTGTCACAAGTAGGTACTCGTCCTGATATTATTGTTGCTAGGACGTAAAACCCAACACACAGTGGTTAGCTTACAGCAATGATGTGCACCAAGCACGTGAATAGATAGGCATAATAGAATGGACATATCTACGTTTTTAATATTTGCTTCGTTAATTCAACAACACATTGAAAGCACTCTACGAGTTCTCGGATTTCCTCAATTGTTGATAAGCTGCAATTTATGATAATCTGCCTTGTTCCTCTCTTGTTAGTTGTTGGTCGGAGGTAAGTCCCCAACAAGCAATCAAATACGTCGTGTTAATTAAATTCTATACTTTCACTTTGAACCATTAAGTATAAGTTTCTGTTGAGGGAATTTGGTCGGATTCATGCACTGTTGCATCTCTCGTGTGGATTGCAGTGTCATGAATGTACGCAATGGTTGCAGTGGAACTAACTGACAGCCATTACTCAACCAGATTCCAATGCAATTATTTCCCAATTTTAAAACCGAAAAGCTGTTCCTTGGGGTTACATTTTAAAACCAACATATCAAGTTAAGCACTATGATCTGTTCCCAGAAGACTTGGACGAATCGGTCAGAGAGTCGTTGGCCGGCTTTGCAATTTATAACTATGTGTTTTACTACGGCCGGGGTTCGAACCCACGACCTGCCAGCGCTATTACTCATTCACCCATCCCGTCCGGTCCACCATGATGGTTGTTGACCTTGACCCTTGACCCTTGAACTTCCGCTGTCAGGGAAGATGCAGTGAGGGTTCAGTGTACAATTTTTCTTGGGTGCTTTACTGGTGTTAAGACAGCTTAGTCTTAAAGTTGTTGCCCGACAGCTTTTATAGACGATGCTTTAGGAGGCTTTGGGTAGTTGGTGATCACTCTTGCTTCATGTGGGGTTGGCGGTTGGTGGTGTAGTGTGGCCAGACCTGCCACCACACCGTACTGCTTCCCTACCACACAACCTCAACTTTGGCAGAGGAGTGTTCGCGTAATGCTGAAGGGGAAGGGTTATCGGGTTATTTTGGTATATGCCCATGGTTACCTGCGGTAATAGAAAGGCGCTGGCTGAAGTTGGCCCTGTTATGGTGAACCACATAGTGGTCATGTGAGGGCGGGATGAAATCCCCCCTTTCTCACATCAGTAGGAACCATAGCTTTCCCTCACAGGCGGAGAGGAGGAAGGACGTCAACCTTGCGTTACCCGGACTAACGGAACTCAGAGATGGCATCAGCCTCTACCCAGTCAAGAAGAAGGTTCAGTTCATATATTGTCGCCTCAGATGTCACACTTTCTTGGTTATCAGGTGATGAGCCAGTGACCATTTAGTGGCCGCTGTGTCTATTTATTTGTCTATTTATAATTTTGGAATGTATTTTATATATATATATTTCATTATATTTCTATAAGTTATTATGATCCACATATATATATGTATGATATTTTAATATTTGTGTCATACATATTTGTTATTGAACCGGTAGTTTATTCATATCTATGTATATTATTTTCTTTGTAATTCACCTGACCGGATGTGGTGGCTGAATCGGGAGAGTTCAGGCTTCCGGTTTGGAATGTTTGGATTTTGATTCCCAGTCAAGTCAAACATGTCACTTGCCTGGTGTTTGGCATTAGTATGATAGGGCAAGGACTGGTTAGCGTAGTATCACGATACTATGACTGGGTGGGAAATCGGGTCATGGTGCTGGCGACCTGGTCTCAGAATGAGGAAGCACTATAAATTATAAGTATAAAGTCATCATGAGTGCACTGTCACAACTCGGTACCCGTGCTGATATGAACTTATATGTTGCCAGGATATAAAACTCCAACAAAAGAAAAAAAACCTCTTAGTTCACCTCTTACCATAACTGATCGATGATAGATCTACTTAAAATGAACCACTGTCTCATCACTGGACGGGTAGCGAATCCTTCCCACCTACCTCACTCACCCCACCACATGCCTCACTGTCAAGGTATGATGAAGGTACTTGAGCTCTCGGGGAGAATAACGCTAGGAATGAACACTCTGCTCTTGTAGCCTCTTTCTTTCGGTTCTGAAGGGTAAGTAAGTAGAAGCAAGGTCGGCACAGGAGTTCCAGTTATAGCCCCGCTAACGTAAGGTTACGGCCGGTGAGGTGAGGGGGGGGTATACTTACTGGACGCTCCCACTACCTCCAGGTATTAACAGAACTACTGGTACCACTCCCACCATGCTCATATTACTATACTACTACAAATTAACTAATACTATAGCACTGTGTGTAGCATCGGACTCCTCAGGGAGTTTGACGCCCATGCCCTGCAGAGCTGTCCCGCTCACAATGCCCCTATTGTACATGTTATTATATTAAAATTATGCGTGCACTACTGTATAGTTCTACTGTTATAGTCTTAGTACATATAACTTAGCATAGTCCCACTACTTATAACCAATTATAGGTGTACTATTGCGTATATCTTAGTATAGTTCCAATAATACATATAACCTAGTACAGGTGTTATACTCTATATATCTTAGTATAGTTCCAATACTACATATAACCTAGTATAGTTGTACTACTGCATATATCTTAGTATAATTCCAATACTACATATAACATATTACAGTTGACTACTGCATATATCTTAGTATATTTCCACTACTACATATAACATATTATAGTTGTACTACTGCATATATCTTAGTATAGTTCCAATACTACATATAACCTATTATAGTTGTACTACTGCATGTATCTTAGTATAGTTCCAATACTACATATGACCTATTATAGTTGTACTACTGCATATATCTTAGTATAGTTCCAATACTACATATAACATATTACAGTTGACTACTGCATATATCTTAGTATATTTCCACTACTACATATAACCTATTATAGTTGTACTACTGCATATATCTTAGTATAGTTCCAATACTACATATAACCTAGTATAGTTGTACTACTGCATATATCTTAGTATAGTTCCAATACTACATATAACGTATTATAGTTAGTTGTACTACTGCATATATATTAGTATAGTTCCAATACTACATATAACCTATTATAGTTGACTACTGCGTACATCTTAGTATAGTTCCAATACTACATATAACCTATTATAGTTGACTACTGCATACATCTTAGTATAGTTCCAATACTACATATGACCTATTATAGTTGTACTACTGCATATATCTTAGTATAGTTCCAATACTACATATAACCTATATAGTTGTACTACTGCATATATATTAGTATTGTCCCAATACTACATATAACCTATTATAGTTGTACTACTGCATATATCTTAGTATTGTTCCAATTAAAAGAACTTTCCATCGCCTCAACAAGAACAATTTTCTCATTTTATTTAAGTCTCTTATTAGGTCAATTTTGGAATACTGTCCACCAATTTGGAGCCCAATTTTTCGGAAAGATATTCTGGAGATCGAAAATGTTCCGAGACGTGCAACAAAATTAGTTGCAGTTATAAAGGACTTACCCTATGAACAAAGGCTTAGGGAATTGAAACTTCCTACCCTTTCCTACAGAAGGAAAATAAGTGACATAATTGAAGTATTTAAAATTATGAAAGGTTTTGATAAAATAGATCTGAACCAATTTTTCACCTTGAATAAAAAAGAAGGCAGTCGGGGCCATACTCTCAAACTAGTAAACCCCAGAGCCATTTCAAAGTTAATGCAACACAGTTTCTCAAACAGGATCATAAATATATGGCACAGTCTCCCACATAATGTTATTGATCCCGAGTCAATAAATTCATTCAAGAACAGATTAGAAAAAGCATGGGCTGATGATCCAGGGAAATTTGAGCCCTTATTCACCACATGATACTAAGTATTCCTTGTGTTGCTCATTTACTTGCACTCAAGCAAAAATGAGAGACAAATAAGTGTTCACACTTCATGTCTACCATTCGCTATTTCGCTATAATACTACATATAACCTATTATAGTTGTACTACTGCATATATATTAGCATTGTTCCAACACTACATATAACCTAGTATAGTTGACTCCTGCATATATCTTAGTATAGTTCCACTACTACATATAACCTACTATAGTTGTACTACTGCATATATCTTAGTATAATTCCAATACTACATATAACCTATTATAGTTGCATATGCATATGGGTATGCAGGTATTGCAGGTATTGCAATACCTCAGGGAGTTTGACACCCATGCCCTGCAGAGTTGTAAACCACTGCCTTGTGGTACAGCTTCTTGACAGAACTGAAGGCTAAGGGAGTAAACCCTAAACAGAAAACCATGTCACTGTGGCAGCATTAAGGGTGGTTGATGTATGGAACACCCAACATCTCCCGACCAGCCACTGCAGGGACAAATAGTTTTGCGCCTGTCTTGACATGTTCTTGCCAGTGTGAAACCTCTATTTTCTCCCCAAAGGAGTGCCGCTGGTAACTTGCAAAAGCCAGCAGCACTTCAACACTTTTGCAGGCAGCTTTCATGAAATGTGAGAGACATTAAGACCGACTCATGGACATCACTCTCACAGCAGAGAGCTAAATGGAGAGCGGCAGTCAAGTAATGAAAACAGTCCTTGTCACATCGCGACCGACAGCATGATGATGATGATGACTGGACTCTCAGTATTGTTCCAATACTACATATACCTTATTATAGTTCCGATACAACATAACTGCATACAATGCATTCTATACTGACTACTTCATGCAGCCTATTTCGCTTCTACTTCAAAATATAGCTCAATAGAATTATACTGTCACGTACATATTATGACAGTTCTAATACGTCCTACATATAGGTTATTTACAATTACAATATTGAATTTCGATAATTATACTTCTACTTTTGAATACAAACCTATTGTAGTTTTACTACTCTGCATAACCTATAACGGTTTTACTATTGTCTTTAGCTTATTACCGTTGTCCTATTGCATTAGTTTATTATTGATTCACTATTGGTTGCAGTATATTATCCTTGTACTACTCCATGTATCTTATTACCGTTCTACTATTGCTTATAACATATTCTAGGTTTGTATGGTTCCACTACTGGACATAGCTTTATTAGAACGCCATTACTACATATAACTCCATCTGGCACCATGGCCCACTAGGACCTATACCCCACACATATCTGCACAGCACAACGAGAGTTCCAAGTTCAACACCTCCATAATTGCAGACAAAACCTTTAAATAATTAGTACTAATACACATTTCTGCAGTCCCTTTCAGGTATTGGTTAAGAAGTATCAAATCACCCACCCCACATACTCCTGATCCCCTGGAACCTCATTCAATCAAGCAATCACTCAATTAATCAATTAATCGAGTGATCAATCAAGCAACGAATGCCCTGTACCAATCCAAGCTCCCTCCACCTGACCCCGCCCTGACCCCGCCCTGACCCCGCCCTGCCGCTCCCATATCCTGACACCCTGTCGCAGTACTTTACAATAGGGGGGGTTAAGGTCAAGGTCAAGGAGATGCGACATAAAATACCCCCACCCCCTGTACCATCCCCCTTCCCCTCCTACCACCCCAATGCGTCATCCTCATGCCATGCCAACCTCCTGACTTAAACGTATTGAACCAGATTAATCAGGGTCTGTGCTCGTGAATCTAGACGGGGAAGGTATTTATCCCCAACCCCAAAAGCGACAGACCCGTTACAGAATGGCTTTCCACCTAGTTCTTCCTAGTCCAAACGACTGCATGCAGGGAAGTTACTGCCTTTACCAAGCTACACAACGATTGAAAGAACTACCCACTCACATATCCCTAAGCGTTCATGGCTGTACGTTTTGCAGCCTCCTTTAGCACCATGTTACTACGTCATTAATTCCAGCTGTAGATCCTGAAAATCTGAAAGTAATCCTCCGTGAAACGACTAGATCCAGACTAAGTAAACAAAACTGTGGTGGGGTGGGAGAAATCTTTAACAACCTTGCTATAAACAACACTCCATTACATCTTAACCATTATACCCCACCTGAACTCAACTCAAATGTACCAGGATATTGTGATCAACCTACGATTAGCTCTGTATTTTAATGTAACGTTAGTCTATTATGCATGAGAACATTGCTATTGTCCACTGAGGTATCAACGACCTGCTTAAGCCAATTCTGATGCTATATGTTGTCCACTATTCGGTATTAAACAAGTTGTAGACTGTGATACTCCTAGTTTATTCTTTATGAAAACTGCCTTGGTTTCTCAATGCACCTATGAACAAATCTTATGTTTTCATGGATGGGATGATTGCACCAGGGAGCCTAAGTGATGTAATGGTTATCACAGTAGCCCCGGAAAGGCAAGAAGTGTGGGTTCGAACCCTGCTTTAGGCGTGATGTTTCTCATTTGTATCACCCCATAACATCTGACTATGGGAAAATAACTCGATCATCGACTAAAAATGTTGATGACAACTTATTGGGCCATGTGAGATGAGCCTGGAGCGACTGTTTGTCTTGACCTCCCGACCTTACCCAATCCTCATCAAGTTTTAATTATTCAGCCAGAATTGCTCCATGTGAAGGAAGTTGTCGATTTTTCCCCGGGAGGGTTAATTAATGAATGACTCTTCTCATTCTGGAGGAACATCTAAGTAACGACTCCTCCCTTCGTGCAGGCATTTATGCCTATGAGGAACGAATAATATTCCGTAGGAAGACATATCAGTTAAGGGGGTCTTTGACAGTAGGGGTATACATTATATATATATATATAAGTGTGTGTGTATGTATGTATGTATATACTATATGTATATATGTGCTGTACATGCATTATGCGAGTATACTTCGTCGGAAGCGTTCCACCTCAACTCCTCCTGTACCCAAACCCTCAGTAACCTGCAGGGTTATTGTGTTTAGTCTCAAGTCATGGGGCGATTGTGCCTTCTGTGTAGCGTGTCCTACTTTGTGGAACAGGTTGGCAGACGATGTACGAAAAGCAGCATCTCTTAATGAATTTAAATATGGTCTCAAGACTCCTCTGTCTATGATAGCTTTTTTATCGTAAATGAGATTATTCTCTCCCCCAGCTATTGTAACCAAGTCAGACGGTTTTACCCCACAACACCACGAATAGCCCCATCTGGCGAGGAGTTCTAATAACGTTGCATAGTCTGATGAAAATATCGCATTTTCAAAAGCAAAACACTTATCTAGATTTGAAACTACACTCTTACAGATTTGGGCACTGCGTCTGGTCCCTGTTTTAACACAACCTTGGTCATGTGACCAGCCTCACAGTGCATGGTATATAGGAGCCTTGGACGCAGGTCTCGGATCATGTCATGACTCGTGAATGTCCGACCTACCCAGGGAATCTGAGTCTGCACCGACACTCCGGTGTGTGTGTCATTCTTTCCTTTCCTTCTACAATTCCGCGGTTCAACTGGGGGAAGAACAACACATTCACAGCTGCTTTAAATGTTGATTAAATCAACATGAATCAGACTGTGATGTCCCTGGTCTGGAGCTTAACTCCACCCCCTCATACCCAACCCCTTCATACCCCTTCAACCCCGCCGCCTTTACCCCCCACACCCCTACACCCCCTTCACCCCTCCTCCCCCATCCGGCATTAACACAACAATTTCTGACTCGGCTTCTCAATCTGATTATCAAGCAAATCAGATTATCAAACATTTTGTCCGCCTGGACAGTCCCATTACAGTCCTCACTGATTTGGCTTACTCCGAGACATTAGGAATATTGCAGATAAAAGAATGCAATCCCCTGAGCTTGGAACCTTGTTAATTGCCATACAATTCTTGCCATTTTAATTTAATAACAACATTGATTTTAAATTAATAGAGCGCCCTCCCTCACAAGAATCATTGTCTATTGGGCCGTACAATAATGTGTGATGGCGTACTCCTACCCCCCCTCCCCCCCCCCCCTGTCCACTGCGCCGTTGGCCTGGGTTCAGGTGGGTGAGCAAGTTCATTGCCCAACCAGACGGGATGGTCGAATTAGTTGAGCATCCGTCTCCGGTTTTGGTAGATCGTGGGATTCGAACACACGGGTTCGAACCCTGGTCGAGTCAAACCACTGATAACATTGTCACCTGGTAACCTTATGTTTTACATGCTATGCATGTGAGCGTTGCCGATGATCTGGCCTGTCATGTGAATAATGTTATGTTCTTCCTGCCTATGCTTTCTCCTTGTCTGTGCCCATAATAACAATGTCATTATAATGATTGTCCTCATATATTTATTGAAAAGTATATTGCAGCCCCTCAGAACCATCGGATTATAAATACAACTTCCGCAAAAATCTATCCAAAGGTACACCACATTCAGACTTACTCAGCAGCATTAGGATTAACAACCCAGCAACAAGACCTGCTCCTTCAGATCTGGTCGCCATTGTTGTCACTACTAGCAGCTACTTTGTTGGAGTTATACATCCTGACAACATCTGAGGTCATATCAGGTAGCGACTTGTGGCAGTGCACACTCATGATGACTTTATAGTACTGTCCCACTGGGAGACCAGGCTGTTGGTACCATGACCCACATTTCCAACTCAGTCACATTATCTTGACACTGAACCAGCCAGTAATTTCCCTATCCTAATAATGCTGAGCACCTTGTTAAGAAGCGAAACATATCAATTTTAAAATCATTAGTTTGACTCGATCGGGAACTGAACTCCCGACCTTCCGAACGCGAGCCCCACGCTCTACAGATTCGGCCACCGTGCCCGGTCCCACAATATCTAGTGCAGATTAGGCAGATCACTTCCACACTTCCGGGGGGTGTATATTGATATACAATTGGGAAATTGAGAGAGAATGCATATATACATTTCTGTGGATGTCGGCCACAGAAAGCTGTCGATATGATTTTTTAATGGGTATTCATCTAAATGATTTCATCAATTCTTCATTCAGAAATAATGAGCTATGCTAAATAAGTATTTGAACTATATAGTTAGCACTTTAAAGTACAGGATCAGGTGGTGTTTCCCTAAGCCCGTCTAATAGGTCCTTCAGCAGCTCATAGGAACAGGGATGCAGGAGTAAGTACCTCATACCCTATTACTGCTGAGTGCTCGGCTAAGTAGTGAGAGGCATAAGGTCATTGTGTAAAAATATGCCAGAAGAACCTATAGTAAGGGAAAATGTGAGTCGGGTTTACGGTGAAGTGTAGATTGGGTTTAATTAAAAGAGTTTCAGTAAGCTCTTATCTCAAGAAAACTGGAGTAAGTCGTTATGCCACTCTGTGTGGTGACCGACTATGTGTAGCTGCAGCCAGTCGTAACCAGCACTAGGGTTGGGGGGGAGCTGCATGTTTGTCCTAACCAGCACTAGGAGAGCTGCATGTTTGTTGGTGACCAGTACTGGAGGTGGGTGTAGCTGTGTTTGTTTGGGAAACCAGCCTGAAACTGGCTGGGTATAAAGTAAGAGGCTCAGAAGGGTGGGAACATAAACAGACACACACAGGGTAGTTGGCAGCCAAGCTGAGAGGAGAAATCGCTGGGACCAGACTGAACCAGAGCAAGATAGGTCAGCAGACCAGGTGAGGTGATTGAGATATTGTGAGATTTGAGGGTTAAAATTGTGTGTTTGAGAAGAAACTTGTACTACTGGAAGTAGCTGCGTAGCTACCAGAAGAAAACCACAGGTGGCGCCACAGTAACAGCAGGAAGGGCCCCTTGCAATGCTGATTATCAAGCATGTCTTCTCTCCGCCGTTACGCCGTTATAACGAGGTTATAACTAGGGTACGTTGTCCGTGTGTGACCAGACACACATGGCCTAATGAGTATAGCGGACGGTTCTCATGAATATGAAGCAGGCAATCAATGTACAATACTGAATGAATATGAAGCAGACAATCAATGTACAATACTGAATGAATATGAAGCAGACAATCAATGTACAGTAGTCCATGAATATGGAGCAGACAATCAATGTACAATACTCCATGAATATGAATAGACAATCAATGTACAATTCTCAATGAATATGGAGCAGACAATCAATGTACTATACTGTATGAATATGAAGCAGACAATCAATGTACAATACTCCATGAATATGGAGCAGACAATCAATGTACAATACTGAATGAATATGAAGCAGACAATCAATGTACAATACTCCATGAATATGGAGCAGAAAATCAATGTACAATACTCCATGAATATGGATAGACAATCAATGTACAATACTCCATGAATATGGAGCAGACAATCAATGTACAATACTGAATGAATATGAAGCAGAGAATCAATGTACAATACTCCATGAATATGGAGCAGACAATCAATGTACAATACTGAATGAATATGAAGCAGACACTCAATGTACAATACTTCATGAATATGAAGCAGACAATCAATGTACAATACTGAATGAATATGAAACAGAGAATCAATGTACAATACTGAATGAATATGAAGCAGACAACAAATATGCAGTCACCACTAAATATATAGTGACAAATATATATGCAATGGACAAGAAACATGTAGTGGACAATAAATGGGCAGTCAACTTTAGGGTGAAGCATCCTTTGAGGATGTCGACCCCTCATCAATTTAACAATATGGCGCACTGAGAACCAACCCTGTATAAAGTTGGTGTCAGGATATTGGGATACAAGAGACGTATGATGCTGTAAGTTTTATGGTCACTTTCCTGAAAACTGGCCAGAAGTATGGAGAGGTAAAATCTAATGTTTGAATCTTTTACATTTTTTGGTTGCAAATGAAAGCTGAAAATCTCCCCTTTACATCTATGTAAAATATAAATTGATGAGATAAAAAATAAAGGTGTAGTCCATGATTAAGCTATGTCTTATGGCAGTATAACATGTGTGTCACACGTGTAACACATGTTTAGGACACCACACAGTCTGCTTAATAAAATCTAATCAGAATTAAATAATATCATACTTAGAAGCATATTAATCATGACATAATATACAGAAATTTGTAGTGCTTATATTTAAAAAAAAAGTAATTCCCAGCCACGCTTTATTCACTGAATAATTTGTGTACAATATTTGTGTGGCATCCAGACACCACTGGTTACACATGTGACGGAAATTTGAAATGTTATTTCTGAAGACATCAACATTTTCTTTTTTTAAATTTAAGCATGCATACATGTTAATAAATACTTCCTTTTTGATTTGGGACCTGTTTTGTTTGATATATCAATGCAATGCAAGATGTTAATAAGTATTCAACCACGTACCATATGTCATGTTACAAATGGCTGACTGTAAAATGGTTTTGTTTGGTACAAAATCACTTCATAACTAAAAGGACCAAAGTTGCACACAGTTTATTTTATTTCCCTTATTTCTTTCATCAAATCTGAACATGAATATGCATATATTTTAAATAACTGTATTGTCACATGGCTGGAAGACCAGTGCCACGGCGCTGACAAAAGACTTTATTCAATGAATAAACTATATTTACAACAACAACAACAAAAAATGTATAAGGAAAAAAGTAAGTAGGAAGTTTGTTTATTGATGTTTTAAAATCCCATCCCATGCTGACCAGTTTACAGGAGAGTGACTCTTTAACATAGGTAGCTGGTGTGTTTAGGCACTGCCAAATAAGGGAACATCTATGAACCCACTTATCAAACTCAAATACTCATGTAGTTATTTTTCTCTGTTTGTGTGTGACTGTATTTATGCTGCCCATAACGGTTAAGTCTACTGACTTGTTTTCGCTGCAACACAATAATCATCCCGTGGCTCCCCTTGTTTTGTCACTTTGAGTTGTTCTGTGGTTATCTACTGTACGCACATGTATGCCTCTATAGGAGTAACACTACGTCAATGTAATACAAGCCACTGCTGAAATCTATAAGTCCAAAATTTGAAGGTACACAGGAATACAGAAACACACAACAGTCAGAGCCGCTGGTAAATCATCAAATAACGTGTATCCCTTATCACAAGGTCGGGGTAGACTTATTTTTCGTTGACAATACCACCTTTATGATGGTAATCGATTATTATTCCAAATTCTCAGAGATAGTTGAGATGACAACCACAACTAGTAAAGATATAATACGCGCATTAAAGCAGACATTTTGCAGATACGGGATCCCCATAGTAGTGGTATCTGACAATGGTCCACAATTTAGAAGCGCAGAGTACTTGCAATTTGCAAAAGAATATGACTTTCAACCCATTTTTTCGAGTCCATTATTTCCTCAAAGTAATGGACAAGTTGAGAGATACGTTCAGACAGTGAAATTACTGATAAAGAAGGCCATATTAGATAACAATGATCCGAACATCGCATTATTAAATTATAGGACCACAATGCTACAAGGCATGGGTGCATCTCCAGCACTGCTGCTAATGTCACGTCGGTTGAGAACTAAATTACCTATATTGAGCACAGACCTACATCCAAAATGTCAAATATCAAAGAAAGTAGAGGTAGAAAGGTTACAACGAAATCAGAAGAAATATTTCGATAAACATGCAGGACAGGAGCACAAACATTTGCAACAAGGTGAAAACGTACGATATTTACACCGCACCGGGAAATGGGTTACCGGACAAATTATAAATGCACAAATGCCTGGTGATAGGGACTATCATATTAGGAATACACAGAACAAGGTAATACAAAGAAATCGCAAACATATATTCAAAACACACAACAACGACGAAAAGATGCCAAATCAACACAGACTGGAACGTTCAAAAGTTGACAAACAAATCGTACATGGACAAACACAGAAACTTCCATACACAACATGATATGGTCGGGTTGTTCGCCCGGTATCTAGATTTGAAATAAGTTAATGTATGTTTATCGACATGTATAGAGTAAGTTTTACTGTAACGGTAAACGTTGGTATGATGTATTTGATGCCTAAATTGTTGTCATACTAAATATACTAATTGTATTAACATAGCCGTAGGATACACATGATACCTATGTATAAATCGTCATGTACACCGTTACTCTGTAATGAATCTTAATATAGCTAGGGCCGGCATGTAGGACGAGGTTGGGGAGAGGTGGGGGGGGGTTGTGGTGTTGGTGGTGGCCGCCTGGTGGCGGGGTGGGGTGGGGGCTGGTCGCTTCCGGGGAAACGTGAGTGGCGTGGGGGGCGTGGGGGGCCGCCGGGGCGGCGAGGGCGGCGACTTCACAGGCGGGGCCTGTGGTGAGACCGTGTTGTGCGGTGGCCGGGTGGTCGGCGGAGATGAGAGAGGGGTGGCGGTTGGGTGAGGTCTGGCGGTCTGAGGGAGGGTCTGTTGGGTCGCGGCGGGCGGTGGGGTGGTCGCGGGCGGCGGCCGGGGGGGGCCTTTGAACCCGGGTGTGGTGTGAGCGGTTTGTGGTTCTGCGGTCAGGGCGCGGGCGGGCCGGGACGGCGGGGAGATGTGAGAGGGCGAGGAGATGTGAGGGGCGGGGGGTGGAGGTGGTGAGTCACGAGGCGGCGAGATGTGAGGAGGGTCGGTTGTGGGTGTGCGGGGGTCGGCGTGGGGGGTTGGGTGGGGCCGGCTGGGTCCCTCCGGGCCGGGCTGGAGGGGGCGGCGGACTAAAAATCCGCCGAGGGGGCGGGGGCCCCGCGGTCGCGGCCTCTCTTGCTGAGGCAGACGGCCTCCGAGTGTATCGTTAACATTTTTCTCACGTTTGCGCAGTAGGCGCAAGGGTGTCGATACCTGGACGCCCCCTCCCCATGGGTCTCGCCGGCCCCCGCCCGGTCGCAGGAGGCCGGGTCACGGTTCCATGAGGGGCAGGGGGCGCCGTGGGAGTCTCGGTTAAAGGTAATCCGAGTGTCGGTCTGGGGGCGTGGCTGGGGTCTGGGGGCGGGGCGGGTGGGGTCGGAGGAGCGGGTGGGCGTGGGCAGGGCAGCGGTGGGCGTGGTGAGAGCCTCCATGCGGACCATGTTGATGGCCGTGGGGTCGTGCCAGCGGTGTGGGAGCCTTCCGTCCGCGATCCACGTAAATACCGTCTCCGAATAATGGCGGACGGTAGCCCAGGGGTGAACTAGGTTGTCCCGGTGAATGGTGAGGGCGTGGTGGCTGAGTCCGGGAAGGGAGTGGGCAGGGAAGGCGGGGTGTGCCTCCAGCATGTGGAGGGCGAGGGTATATTCATCCTTGGTGGCCTCCCCTGACTTCACCGCCTTCCTCTCCGCCCCCCGTTCTATTAAGTCACAAGGGAAGATATAGTGGGGGGAAATACCTTTGCGTCGGCCCGCGTTGTGAGTGTCGGCCGAGTCGAGGATCTCCCGTACTGCGTCGGCTGTGGAGGTGGATGACTGGGCGTGGGCATCGCGGTAGTGTAGGGGAGGCGGCGCCTCCGATGGTTGAGTCGAGGAGGCCCCCTCCCCCCCGGGTGAAATGCTGGTAGTCGGGGTGGATGGCCCCCGGAGCCGCCGGCAGGGGCGGCGGAGGGGGGTGGGCCCCCCCATGGTGTGGCGGGGGGCCCGGGTGGCGTAGGTCTGCTGTGGCGGCGTCGGAGGCGGGTCGGTGGGGCGGGGGTCTGCTGAGGCGCGGCTCCGCGCTCGTCCCGTGCATCGATTATGTCGAGTCTCGCCGACATCCGCTCCAGGGCCGCCACCGTGTCGAGTAGGGTGGCCTGCATGGTGCGGCCCCACTCCGAGGGGGGGGTCGCCGGTCGCGGCCCTCGGGAGCGCGGCGGCCTGGGGGGGCGAGGAGGGCGCGGACGAGTGTGTCGAGCTCGCCTCAGATATCCGCTGCGCCTCCCTGCATGCGGCGCGCCTCCCCCGGCCTCGTCCGTTAGGCATGATGTGGCGTGGTGAGTGTAGTGCCAAAGAAAAAAGTGTCAGGAGGAGCGGAGTGTCTGGAGGCAGGAGGGCGAGTGGCCTGAGGCGGCCTCGGGGCTGGATTTAAGGGAAGGAAGCGCGGGCCGTTATGCAACGGCCAACGGCTGGAGGAGAGAGGAGAGAGGGGGGCGGGGGGGTCCTCCCTCGCCTCGCATCAACCGCAATGCGAGCATTATGACCAAAGCAACAATTTTGCAGACATGGCATTCCCGAGATAGTTGTATCCGACAACGGGCCTCAGTTCTCAAGCCAAGAATACAACAAATTTGCAGCCGACTACAGCTTCCAAGCAGTCTTTTCAAACCCTCATTTTCCCCAAAGCAACGGACAGGCAGAGCGTTACGTGCAAACAATAAAAAAAATGATAAAAAAAGCCATCATGGAAGATAAAGATTATCACATATCACTATTAAACTACAGTAACACACCTATAATAGGTATAGACGCATCAGCAGCGCAGCTGCTGATGAGCAGGAGGCTGCGATCCAAGCTCCCTGTCACACGAGAGCAATTAAAACCTAGGACACAAAGTGCAAAACACAAAGAAATCACCAAGATTCAACAAGCTCAGAAACATTACTATGACAGTCGAGTCGGTAGGAATCCACTATGGATTCCACATGGAAAGCATGCACTCTGACTGAGTCGACGAGCGCCCCTGGTATCCGTGTCATCTATAATTATCCACCACGGTGTACAAGAACATGGATATGGACAAAAACCAAAACCAAAAAATGCAAACTATCCGCGTGCATTAACCACGTAATGAATTGCTTCATTTACGAGTAGGAAACAAACATCAAGTCGTCGTGGCAACAAACACACATTTTGACACCTCGAGCCGCTACCCACGTGATCGTAGCCGTGTAGGTACAATTAAATGAGTATTTTTAGCTCGCAAACTCAGTGGTTGCCCAGACACTATAATCGCCTACGTGGGAAATTATAACTTAACATAGTGCACACACACAAAAAGACACAAACAAACCAACTTTGCATAATTTCACTTTTAGTTCCCTGTTCTTTGTTAGTTGAGGTTTTATAGTCTTCATTTTTCTTGCAAATGCTGCATTGTTCTTGCATCCCCAGATGATGCCTACGATTCTTCACATGCGTCGATCGTTTATACTTATAGTAAAGGGCTGGTTTGGTCTCTATCATGCTAGCTTACCCAACCATTAAGTCATCATCATCCATCCCTTAGGGCTCTGTCGCACATCACTGGATTGGGGAAACGGAAAGAAAAATTGAACAAAGTCAGTTGATATCCGGCAAAGTCTGCTTTCTGTCTGTTGCATATCCGTTGATATCCATTGATATCCGGCCCGATCCGTTACAAGTTTTGATCATGCACAAAACTTGTAACGGATTGCACCGGACTGACCTATGCAGTTATTATCCATTACCGTCCATTCCACGTCCTTTCCTCGTCCCTTCCTCATCCCTTCCTGCCCGTTCCGTCCGTTCCTGTCCGTTCCCGTCCATTTCATATCCATTACACGTCTGTTACCCGTCCGTTACCCGTCCGTTACATAATCAATACATTTCAAGTCTGAATAACACTGGACCAGAAGAATATTCTTTGTCCAGTTATGTCAGTTGCTCAATCCGCCGTAGTGTGATAGGCACTTTAGCTGTGAGGGTCGTATGAACACCACAGGAAAGTTTGTTTCATCTAACGATGCCTCTAGAGCGCGTTGATTTTTATCATTGCCTATTGGATATCAAACTTTGAACACCACATATGACTTTGCGACCACTGGGCGCGGTGGCCGAATTGGTAGACCTTGGGCCTTGCATGCGAAAGGTCGGGAGTTCGGTTCCCGGTCAAGTCAAACGATCACTTATCAAATTGATAGTCACTTCCTGGCCTGGTGCTTGACAGTAATAGGATAGGGCAAGGATTGGTTAGTTCAGTGTCAGGATAATGTGATTGAGTGGGATATCAGGTGATGGTGCCGGCAGCCTGATTTCTCAGTGGGCCAGCACTGTAAAGTCACCATGAGTGCACACTGTCACAAGTCGGTAACCATCCTGATATGACTTTAGATGTTGCCAGGAAGTAAAACTCCAACAACCAACCAACTTTGCGACCAGTTTTCTCATTCCCCCTGTTCTACATAGCCCTGTTGGACTTGTTAAACACTGTCCATTCCATGATGTTGCGTTTGTGCGCCTTGTTTTCTTTAACCCTTTCACTGTGATGCAGGTGTAACGTGTCAGCTGTAGAACACACTTCCTCGGACACTAAATGTCACCCTTTAGTGTGTGTATTTTTATTTGGGTTTTACCGCCTAGAACATGGATCATCATATCCGGATAGGTACTGACTTGTGACAATGATTGCGACTTTATAGTGCTGCACCACTGAAAGACGGCCCCACCGTGGGTCAGCATTATTAAGTCATACGTAGTGTCTACTAATACTATTGCAAGTCGGTGCCCATCTTGAGATGAGGAATGGTTAGCTCAGTATCAGGATGCTGTGATTGCATGGGATATCAGGTGATAGTGCTGGCAGGCTGGTCTTCCAGTGAGGCAACACTATAACGTCGCAATAAGAGCTCACCGTCACAAGTCGGTACCTGTCCTGATATGACCATATATGTTGCCAGGACGGAAATCCCCAACAAACAAACAAACCCATCCTCTGTTGGTAGTGGCAAAAACTAATGTTTCGGGAAACAGCTCATTGTACACTGTAATATTGCCTGGATGTAAAACCCGAATAAAGAAAACAAACAAACATTCTGATATGAGCGTAGCTGTTGTTAGGACGTAAACCTGAACCAAACAAACATGGGATTCCGTCTGGTCAGACTCCAGCGTGATTAAGTCAGCGTTGAGCTGATCTATTCAGTACAGTTCACCAGACCCTTCACGCGCGAGCCGCATGCGTGATTGCGCCTGTGCCTGCGCATGTTTTTACCTCGACCGGAAGCAGTTATACGCCCTTCACGCGCGCCAGTTCTGCTATTATCGCTTGTACCTTTTTGTTCACTGGCATCTGACTTCTTCCCTCCATTTTCAATTGTGCATATGTAAAGTATGCGTATGAGATAAGGACCTTTGAGGACAGGTAGTGGAGGCTGAATCGGTGGAGTGCAACGTACTGTAGTGAGCACATTTCCCAATAGCTGAGGGGGACATGCGCAGTGGGTGACTCTGAACCGCTCACAGACAGCATTTACAAGACCAGTTGAACTATATCACCACAATTCCAACTTGGGATGCCACACAAGTATAAATTTGACCAAACAATTATACATTATGAACTACCCTACATATACCTCCATCTCATGACATACACATTATGTTGGTTCATGCCATTTTACTAAAATCATCCTCTGGCTCATACAAATGTGAATTGAGAATAGCATTATATCACAAATTAATCAGTATGGGTATCCCTAACTCTGTGCCAGGTGTCATGTTGGTATAAAAAAATGAACGATTTTTCACATTTGTCGCTGGAATATCTTGCCTCCATTTTCAATTGCTCATATGCAAAGTATGCATATGAGATCAAAACTGGTGAGGACCGGAAATGGTCGCTGAATCGATAGAATGCAAGCTTCCCATGAGGAAGGTGTGGAGTTTGAATCCCAGCCGAGTTAAACCAATGACTTATATAATTTATACTTGTTAGTACCTCGCCTGGCGCTCGATATTCACAGGAAAGGACGAGGACTGGTTAGCATAGTATCAGGATAATGTGACTGAGTGGGATATCGGGGTCGTGATCTCCCAGTTGGACAACACATCCATGAGCGCATACTTTCACAAGTCGGTATGCGTCCTAGTATGACCTTAGATGTTACTTGGACGCAAACCAACAAACAAACAAAACAAACAAAGCATCCCTGGTTACTCTCTGTGTCGCCCCCTCTCGGGCCGCTTTGGCTTCCCCCAGTTCCGTATATATATAGCAGTGTGCAGTATGCTAATGTGAGTTATGGAAATATATACTTTGAAAGCAAGATAAGTGAGAACAGCTGCGTCGGTGATTGATAAACGTCGATGGAAACATGTCTTGCTCATTAATTATTTGACAACTCATTAATGATGTGTTTATTCTGTATCCTTGACTCCGGAATGCAATACATAATGTGTACCCTTAGGTTGCTTGTTTGCGGTTTTACTTCCTGGCAACATCCAAGGTCATATAACGACGGGTACCGCCTTGTGACAGCACACACTCATGGTGACTTCATACAATTGCCCCACTGAGAGACCAGGCTGCCAGGATGATGACCCGCTCAGTCCCATTATCCTGACACTAAGCTAGCCAGTCTTTACCGGTAGTCGGTGACCCAAGTTAATTCTCAGGGTGGCATACTATACGTTTTGTGGTTTCTCAATTCAAAGTCTGGTTTAAATCTAGTTAAGCATTTTCCTATCTAATCTTTACCATGCTTATGCCGGATTTGTTTGGCCATATACACCTAGTGGGTGCTTAGATTTATTTACAGACTCAGCACGAAACACCGTTTGCAAAATGGTGCATTTCATTCAGTTAAGCAGATGGGGAAGAAATGATCAATTTCTGGCATTACTGTGAAGGGTTGTTCGTCAGAAACTCAAAAGCGTATTTATTCATCGCAAAAACGTAGGAAAAGCATTCAAAAGAAAGAGGTCGGGCAAACGTAGGTAGGACCGGTCATGTGCAGCTCCTCACAAAGAAACATGTCCGGCCTTTGTCTGCGTAAGTCTTAAACAGACACAGATTCCAGTTTTACGACCCTATTTCCCATTCATCAGGTTTCGCCAAACCCATCCTGCAGTGCACAGTGAAAGGAGGAAGAAAACAAGGCAGACAAAGGAAGAGGTGGGAAGACAACATCAGGGAATGGACAGGCTTGGAGTTTGGCAAATCCCAGAGGGCTGTGGAGAACAGGGGACAACATTAGACAACTTATTTAGTTTCCATGTTACATAGTTCTTTTAGGGTAACAAGTGAAATAGCTATTATTGACTACATGTATTAATTTTATTAGCAATACTATATAGATTTAATTTTTCCCACAACATGTTAAAAGAAAATATGCTCATATGATTTTGTGCTAATGGTGGGGAATGAGCGAGTGCTCATTCGGGGTCATTGCGGGGCACGCGGGCGAGGCAGACCAACCCTCACCCACCGTTGCCGGGTGGGGGGGGGGGGCACACACATGCACACTGCTGCCCGCCCCTAACGGCTCTCCATCCCCACTCCCTCGCCCCACCAGCTCACTCCTGGCTCATCCGGCCAATCACAGCCTACCTCATAACCGCTACCCACACCCCTACGCTGGTCACTCCGCTTCACCCATCCGGACTGACCACTGCTAAATTTTGGCACCCGCACGAAATCACCATGCCCAGACACAGATCCGCCAGGAAAAACAGGAAGCAAGGCCCACGGCCAGGATACGCGCCCCCGCTGGACTGGGGGAACCCGGGCTGACCCTACTGCTCGGAGAGAGCCCCGATGCCCTTGCGTCGCCAGGGGTGGCCGAGGGGTCGGCCATGGACAGCGATGACTCCTACATCCCGCTAGGGCAGTCCTCCCCGTGAATGGCGGGGGATCACCACGTGGGGCACCCGGCCCCAGGTTCTGTGGAAATGCGGGCGCCCGGGCACCAGGATGCGGAGGGTCGTGTCGAGCGCCGACTCACCAAGATGGAGGCGAGGTTTGATGACAGGATGGGTGCCTTACAGGATGCAATACTACGGATAGCCGAGGCGGCGTTGGCGCGGGAACGTGCGCCGGCGCCCCCCCGGCTGGCGGTGGCGGACATGCACGCCCCCATTGCCGCCCCCCCCCCCCCCCCCCCCCCCCCCCCCCCCCCCCCCCCCCCCCCCATGTGTGTGTGTTATATATATGTCAAACAAAGCATGTGTGAATAATAGTTATAACTATTAATATTTAGATGTAGGGTCAATACTATTTAATCATATTTAAAATCTAAATTATAATGTAAAAGGTTTCAAAAACGATACTTGTTAAACCAATTTACTTACCCATGTGGTTACTAAATAATTACCAATAATTCATATCCTAACTTCAGCGAAGCAATTATTTACCATTTTCTCGCATCTCATTGTGTAATCATCAAATTACTTTGGTTTAGATTAAATATATATCTTTATCCAAAATAGATGTATGCATCAATAACATTTTGGTATTAAATATTAGGCGAGGAAGCAGATATTATTAATAGATTTTCTTTTCCAATATTGCTGAGTATATATTGAATGTCAGTAGGTAATTTGTCCAACCAATACTACACATATAATTAGAATCCTTTTACTATTAGTTTGTTTCATAATTACATAGTAGTCCATTCATGAGCCTCGCCACCAGGCAATGGTGGCAGGGACTGGCTACCCATTGTTGACCGCCTAAAGAGGTGGTAGCCAGAGGGTGGGCCTCTCGCCGGACTGCCTCCTACTGCGACCAGGGCCACATTCAGGGTACATCTCAGAGTCGACTCAGAGTCGGCTCCGCAACATCGTTTGGCCAAGATGCATTCAGGGTGCGCCTCGGAGTCAGCTCAGAGACGTCTCGCTTTTTAGACAGGAGGCAAAAAGCACCCCGAAAATGGCCGCCGGATTCAGTGGTTTCAGCCAATCAGAGCTGTTCTTTTCAATTGCAAATGGCTGCCCCCTATGGGGACCACTATTTGTGAGGCGATCAACAGCTATATGCTGTTGAGTTTAGCATGGCATCCAACATTTCTCCGAGACGTGGCCCAGCTACCATCTCCTCCCACCATGAAAGGTTACCTGCGACCTGGCTGGTTAGGGGGCAGGTCACTTGGTCCTGTGATGCCACAGTGAATGGGGGATAGGAAATAAATCTGGGAAGCATTATGTTTTGTCTTCTCGTTGTCTCTCTGTGTTGGATCGCATAGCAGACCAGGGGGAACCGGCTGTCGCGGCCTATCACACTTATATATGGAAATTAACTATAATCAGGTTACATATGAAGGTAATTAACTCGACCCACCCTCCATTAAGTGAATACTTGCTCACCCAATTGGCAATTCAGATTGCTATGCCGATTGTATTGCTGTAATTGTTGTGTTGTGATAGAACCTGTATCAATTGGCACTATAGTATATTATTCTATAATGTTATCTAAAATATAATAATATACATTCAACATATAATATATATAATATATAATACATATATACGTATTATATGTAAAACATGTGAAATATATATCACATGTAAGATATTTCGCAGATATAGTATTACCTTCTCAGGCAAGAAACAACATAGCCAGAGTGATTCCATCAGGGAGTCTTACGTTGTGTAATGGTTAGCATACTAGCACTGTAATGACAAGACATGTGGTTATAATCCTGCTCTAGGTACAATATTCCCCATTTGCATCACACCCTATGACACTGGTACAGTATGTGTGGTTAAAGAACCACCATTATATACATGTACATATGTCTAAGTGCATTGCATGTATTTATCTAATTGTAATTATTAAGTGATTTAATGTGAACGAGTTAAAAGACTGAAACTTCAAACGTGTAGTAGTTTGCATTGCCCTCTCAGACAATGAGCCACCTACACAAGTAATTGTAGATAGTGTGATTGTATCAAGTAGTTTAGATAGTATAGTGATAGGATGTTATCTTCAGAATGGCAAGGAGTGTGTCAAATCCTGTTCTAGGTGCACATTTTCCATTTGCATTACTCCCAGTATAAATATATCAACATAGTACATATAGCATAGATACATTGCTATGTATAGATATCGATTCATATGTCTCTATCTCTCTCTATATACACATATGGCTAGAAGAGGAGTGCCTCGGCGCTGAAAGAAAACCACCCAATGTATTAGCTGAATAAAACAGTTAACAAACAGAAGTAAGACGGGCCCCAAACAAGTCACTGTTCCTTGGATCCGACAGCAATTAATCTGGTGAGCTATGTTATATAGGTGTGCATATTAATATATATATTGTATATATACACATATAGACATTGGCTCTCTACACAGGTATTTAAGTATCTAAGCTGCACGAATAGATATAAATTGTCTGGCGAACACTTTCTTGTTTGTATTCCATAATTTCATTTAGAGCATATCCATACAATCATATAGATATGCTATAAAATTAAATGATTTGATTGTACACAAGGACAAGTGTAGATCTATGCGGATATAAGCAAGAAATACAGTATGTTATACATATACCCATAGCATATATATATGTACACATACATTTATATATTATATCCTAATTGAAATTGCCAAATAAAATTAGCCATGATACGCCCGGTATTTGCATAAAGTGTCACGCTCAAGCAATCATGTTATCAGTCAATGCAAGAAGATTGGGCCAATGCAAGACGATTGTGTCAGCGTGTTCCTGACTGCAGTGGCATGCGAACGGGCAATTGAAGAGGGTACTGGGCCCGCCATTAGCGGGTGGCATTTGAGAGAATTACATTACAGGAAATTAGTTGCGTGTGTGGGTGTGACTGGGCACGGGTCCGTAGTGCGGGGTGGTGAATCCCAAGTGGCAGGTGAAATATTGACAGGTCCGTCATGACACGCCTCTTCCTTCTCTACCTAGCAATGATTTGTCTGTTGTTCATGCCTACTTAGCCTCAACCCCCATCGTTCAGCGTCTTCCTTCTCTACCCGGCAATGATTTGACTGTTGTTCATGCCTACTTAGCCTCAACCCCCATCATTCAGCGTCTTCCTTCTCTACCCTGCAATGATTTGTTTGTTGTTCATGCCTACTTAGCCTCAACCCCCATCGTTCAGCGTCTTCCTTCTCTACCCGGCAATGATTTGTCTGTTGTTCATGCCTACTTAGCCTCAACCCCCATCGTTCAGCGTCTTCCTTCTCTACCCGGCAATGATTTGTCTGTTGTTCATGCCTACTTAGCCTCAATCCCCTTCGTTCAGCGTCTTCCTTCTCTACCCTGCAATGATTTGACTGTTGTTCATGCCTACTTAGCCTCAACCCCCATCGTTCAGCGTCTTCCTTCTCTACCCAGCAATGATTTGTCTGTTGTTCATGCCTACTTAGCCTCAACCCCATCGTTCAGGGTCTACATCACGGACGGACCAGCTCCACGAGTTCGCTGGTTTCTGCCATTCTATGTAGCCATTAAGATAGAAAGTACTAGTTCTAGTTATAGTGTTTGATACCTCGGCTCGTTGTCCGAACACATTCCTCTAAACGCAGCGCTGAATAAATCAGCACTAGCCTGGGTCATTAGACTTCCCCAATAGCCGATGCATACCTGTTGTGTTGGGGGGTCGCTAAGCAAACAAAGGGTCATTATAATGTAGCGTAAAGTGTGTATTTGGTGGGGCTTTACACCCTAGCAACACATAGCCTAGCAACACCAGATCACTTCGGGGCGGGTACCGACTTGGGACATCGCACACTTATGATGAGTTTATTGTGCTTCTCACTTGGATACCAGGCCACTCACTAGTACCATTCCCCGATATCCCACTCAGTGAGCTTTCCCTGATATTGAGCTAACAAGCCCTTGCCCATTCCTATTAATATCGAACACCAGGCTAAGTAGCAATAATTGTCAATTTGTTAAGTCATGGATTGACTTGGCCGAGTTTTGAACCCCCAACCTTCTGCATAGGAAGCAAACACTTTCACCTATTCGGCCACCGCACTCAGGCAGATCAATAAACACACAACTTTGTAAAAATATTCCAATAAATATTGGCTAATAAGGTGGAATTGTCAGGATAATACATATTATTTAGGCTGCAGTGTTACATACCTCGACACTGCATGACTGCTCTATCAGTCTATGTTGTTCCTATGTGTATTTGTTGCTAGTTCTCTACCTTTGTTTATGTGCTGGTTTAGGTACTGCTGGTGGTGTTCTCTGTGGCGGAGTGGTTAGAGTGTCTGACTTTTTTCTAGGTCAGATGCCTGAATTGAGGGTTGGTGGTTTGAGTCCCCGTGACCCCCCCCCCCCCCACCTCTGCCAATTTTGATTTCCACCGCTGTGTATAACTTACAGCATCATCAAAGGCAGTTTGCTCTCATACCATGTCTATGTGGTGTGAGAGGTTAACAATCCCTTGGGTTGGTAAAAGTGTAGGCCCAGGCTTTCTATCGACCAAACTGGCCACAGCAGGAGCATCCACATCGCGGCCCTAGGAATCAGCTATCTGATTGCAAATCCCGCTACCACCATCCACCACCGAGAGCACATCCCACAAATAAAGATCATACCTCTGCTAAAAAATCCCTTGAGATAACTGGTGGAAGGACACGATGAAGAAGAAGGTACTGCTGAGTCACCTGGACACCTGCTCAATTGCATGCATGCATGCATAGGAATGAGTTCAGTATGGGCGTTCGAGACGTGATGCACAAACACAGACGGGAAGACCCCGTATCCCCCACCCCCACCACCTCCAAAAAGGGAATGACAATTAAAGCTGCATAGTCCGATGAAATATAAAATCTTCAAAACCAATCCAATGATCTAGATTTTATTTTACATATCTAACTTAGATACTGATGCACTTATTAAGCATTTGTTTCTCTGTAGAAGGCAATACTGAGTCAATTTAAAAGGAACCTGTTACTGCAGAAGTCTATGCTGTCAGAGTGTTGGCAAGTCTGCCAAAATTAATTGTCCATGTTTGCACTCAAAGTATCTCAAATGTTTACCATTTAAAATAAAAGTAACTTTGAACTGATGTAAAGTAGATCCTAGTGATCGATCTAATATATTTATCTCAGAAGAAAATACAGAAATTCAAAACAATCGGACTATGCAACTTTAACTAATGGATTTTACAGATATATATATATACATATACTGTGTGTATATGCACATATATATATATGAACATGTATATATAATATAATATAGATATGTAGGCATATATAATATATATACTGCATATATGTACACATATAATATGTTTTGTGTATGTATATCCGTATGCATAATATAATATGTATACAGTATGTCTGTGCATATATAATATACATATATAATGTGCATCTCCATACATATCTATATGCTTTATACATATTTACATCATCATCATCATGCTGTCGGTCGCAATGCGACAAAGACTGCTTTCGTGAAAGCTGCCTGGAAAAGTGTTAAAGTGCTGCTGGCTTTTGCAAGTTACCAGCGACACTCTCTCGGGGAGCAAATAGAGGTTTCACACAGGCAAGAACATGTCAAGACAGGCGCAAAACTATTTGTCCCTGCAGCGGCTGGTTGGGAGATGTTGGGAGTTCCATACATCAACCACCCTTAATGCTGCCACATTGACATGGTTTTCTGTTCATGGTTTTCTCCCTTAGCCTTCGGTTCTGTCAAGAACCTGTACCACAAGGCAGTGGTTTACAACTCTGCAGGGCAGGGGTGTCAAACTCCCTGAGGTATTGCTATACCTGCAATACCTGCATACCATATTTACATTTCATGAAAGCTGCCTGCAAAAGTGTTGAAGTGCTGCTGGCTTTTGCAAGTTACCAGCGGCACTCTCTCGGGGAGCAAATAGAGGTTTCACACCGGCAAGAACATGTCAAGACAGGCGCAAAACTATTTGTCCCTGCAGTGGCTGGTCGGGAGATGTTGGGAGTTCCATACATCAACCGCCCTTAATGCTGCCACAGTGACATGGTTTTCTGTTTAGGGTTTGCTCCCTTAGCCTTCGGTTCTGTCAAGAACCTGTACCACAAGGCAGTGGTTTACAATTCTGCAAGGCAGGGGTGTCAGACTCCCTGAGGTATTGCTATGCCTGCAATACCTGCATACATATTTACATATATAACATATAAAGTATGTATACATATATAAGCACATACATAATACATATAATGTACATATAATTGCATATTCATATGCATAATATCATGTATGAAGGATATGTTCTATATGCATGTATCCCTGTACAGGCCCTGAGCCGACAGTAGCGACAATGCCTGGTTATACCACGAACTACCGCTAAGTCCCACCGTGCTGTGGTCGCCTGGACCAGCGGCCCCTTTCCCCTACCCTACTCCCGTCACGTCTCAAACCACCACCCATACGGCCCCCTCCACTCAAACACACCCTCCCCACCAGCTGTTATTCAGACTATCACTCTCGCACTCCCTTCCCTCTGCTCTCCTTCCCCCTCCTCCCCTCCTCTCTCATTGCCCCCCTCCTCTCTTCTCCACTTCCCCTTCTCCCCTCCTATCTGGTGCCATCTGCTCCCCGCCCGTCCTCTTCCCTCTCTGCCCTCCCTGCTCCCCGCCCGTCCTCTTCCCTCTCTGCCCTCCCTGCTCCCCGCCCGTCCTCTTCCCTCTCTGCCCTCCCTGCTCCCCGCCCGTCCTTCTTCTTCCCTCTCTGCTCCCTGCTCCCCCCCCCCCCCCCCCCAACGACCACCACCCCACACCCCAACAATTCTCCCTCCACACAAACAACTGCAACGCACCCGGCCAACCCTACTCATTCCGCACCTCACCACCCACATCCCATATCCATCCCCATCCCCTGGTCAAGCCCTACAGCCCTCGCTACCACCCTCTCCATCCCACCTCCCACGCCCGGCAACCCATCACCATCGCAGACAAATTGACATGTCCACCCTGAAGCTCACCGAAATATCGACTAGAACCACCAGAACACATTTACCCCAATTTGTTATATTGAACGAGTCCAACACCGGCCATGATGACTATAGATAGGGGCCTCCTCAAGGAGGGAGGAAGAAAGAAGATCAGCCACATGCGCATGCAACATCCTCCTCCACGCAACCCGAATTTGAAAAGGAAAATAGCAGAAAGAGGTAATCCTGAAGCGGTCCGTGTCTCCTGCTATACAGGTCTCCTGCAAACGCCGCCAATCCAGGGTGTTTTTAATCTGATTTTTAGCTTAGCGTACCCTGATAGTTGCTGATAGGTCCCCCCGTCCTTGTCCCCTCTCCTCTCCCATTCCCCTTTGCCCTCTCCCGTATCCCCTCTCTCCCCTGTGCCCCTATCTCACGTATCCCCCTCTCTCCCCTATCACCGTATTCCTGTATCTCCCTCTCCCCCTCTCTCCCCCCTCTCCGCCCCCCTCCTTCCCGTCCCCGTCCCTGTCCCCCCCCCCCCTTCCCCTCTCCCTATCTTCGTCTCCTCCTTTCGCCTTCCCCTCTCTCGCTCCCTCGCTCCCCCCCCTCCCCCCCACCCCCTCTCCCTGTCCCTCTCCTTCTCCCTCTCATCTATTCAAATCATTCCAGTAATATGGAGCATCATAGGTTTAGCAGCCACTGGTGCAAGCAACATCCTCCATGATCAAATATAATTTTACCTATTTTTAATTGGTGTACCATTTAGACATATCAACAAATGCATTTGATGATCTCATCAAATACTTGTTATTATATCTACAAATATAGAATATTTAAACATATCAAAAATTATTTGAACATATAATAAATTATTTGAACATATCATTAAATGTATTTATTCAGTAACATCGATTTCATGATATGATTAATTATTTAATGATATGTTAAAATAGTGAATACAACAAGAAATGGCATTCCATAAAATGTATATATATATATTTATATATATATTGTGCTAGAGAACCCAGGAGTGATGATCTACCAGGTGTCAATTAATTATGATTGCCTTGTAAATATATTTCTTCAGGGGTTAATATTCAATATATATATACATGTTATATGTATATATATATATTCATTCTCTACGTATATACTTTGAAGCTATGTATTATATATTGCACATCATATGTAGGCCTATATATGTATTA
The DNA here is from genome assembly GCA_030323885.1 of Branchipolynoe longqiensis. Lineage (NCBI taxonomy): Eukaryota > Metazoa > Annelida > Polychaeta > Phyllodocida > Polynoidae > Branchipolynoe > Branchipolynoe longqiensis. The sequence continues at coordinate 12,964,291 of CM059198.1, read as the reverse complement.
TATGTAGTACATGTCTTCTATCGATTAAATATATTATCTTTTATATTAGATATATATAATATATACTATACGATACAGACAGGGCAGATGGTCTTCCTCTTGTTTCCATTCATGGTAGAGAGTAGGTAGCAACACAGGTAGCAAGTAGACTGTGTTTTCCTCCAAGTAAAAATAGATGTGTAGAGGGTGAGGGAGGCAGCTCAAGTGTGGTCAATAGTAGGTGGGGGGAGGGGCAGCAAAGCAGCGTACAGGCCCGCAGCAAATATATAGCATGCACAAGAACAGTCAGAAAAAATAGTAGAATAATAAATAATCATTATTATAAAATACCTTCAATTTGTATTTATATAATAGATTATATCACACATATACATAGCGTAGTACATGTATTGTATATTCTGTATTATGTTCTTATATATGCGAACATATATATGCGAACATATATATCAATATATATATGCAAACATATATATGTATGAATATATATATATATATATATATATAAATATATATAAATATATATATATATATACAGTATACTACGGCAACTTTATGTCGCTTCGCTCTAAAACCAGTTAATAACGAAATGTTATCATCTACAACCTGGCAAGTTCCGTGTGTACCTATCGCCAACAGCTGTGGTTCAGAATGACTCCTACGGAAAAAATTGAAAAACGTCATACAAAGTGGTGCACTTTGACGAACAAAATATATCTAAGTATTTTAAAACAATAAGCTAAAATGATTCTTTGGTGGAAGAGTACAATTTGACCGTTTGGGACATCGGGGATTGAGGTTATTTGGCTATATTTGAGAGATCGGGCCACTCGGCGCCTGTGTATATCGGCCCGGCGTGCAGTGGCGCCTTGGTAAGCTGCGTGAGACGCTAATGTACTAAGTGCCTGACTACCGACCACCTTCCATTAACACCGACCCCGACCCGCCCCGACCCAAGCCGACGGACACCCGGGCGTGTTTGCACACCTAAGCCAACACTGTCTCACACCGCGCCATCGTACCAACAGTTCGCACCACTCCACACATCCAAATGAAGCGCCCGATTGACAATAAAAATGACAACCCCTACCCCCTAACACAGTGTGGGATTGCGCCTAGCAGTTTGGTTGAAGTGGGTTTGGTTGAATGGGTGCAGTTGTGGGTGTGGTTGGGGTGTATGCAAGTGGGGTGCATGTGGTTGTGGTGATAGTAGTTGTGATTGCCCATGACACCTTTATAGTGCTACTTCACTGGGAAACCAGCCCCCCGGCACCATGGTCCGATATCCCACTCAGTCACATTATACTGATACTAGGCAAAGCAGTCCTTACCCTATCCTAGTAATGCCAAGTGCCAGATTAGGCAGTGACAAGTATAAACTTTAAGTCATTAGTTTGACTCAGCCAGGATTGGAACCCAATACCCTTGTGCTGACTCAGGTTTTAGGTTGGTATCAGGGCGGTCTGAGAAAGAGATGCCCAATACATGATGCTAGGTGCCGCTATTTGTAATTATATCCACATAATGAACTATATAGGTAATATCTTCCGTGACTGATGAAAAGCTTGACAAGGGTGTAGTGAGGATAGATGCCAACCAGCATATGCTTGAGAGCAGGAATACAATATATAGACATATATATATATATATATATATCCCTTAAGTTATATTCGCATAAATTCTTCTACAATGCACATACACATATATTTGTGATTATAACGTATTATGCGCGCATAAAGATACATAAGGACATTGTTATTATGTTGTTATACTCCATAAGACGCAACCCTGTACCAGTGGCGCCACCTTCTGTTCACCCCAGTTGCCAAGTTCCCCAGTTGCCTCGATGAATTTGAAGGATTTTGAAGACTTCAAGTGCAAAAACCAACCAATCCATTTGAGTTATTCTCTGTACAATATAATGTGTTGTTGTGCTTTACACATACACTCTATGCATTTCACATTGGGCAATGCTTTCTGTATACAGGGGATGTGTTCGATTGTGCAAAGAGATCGGGTTTACTTGTCGGAATGATGACAGCTTCAGCTCAAACCTGAAAGGCTTGCTTGTATTTCATCCTCAATGGCGTTTGTCAGTATAATATAGTTTGTCAAAATAATATAGGCATAACCTGACTTATCTTTCTATAGCGGTCACCAATAGATATGTATCTACTAAGCGAACGTTGCCATTAATTTTAAGCAAGTATCTTCACTTCGAATATCTCCAAAGTTAACCTTTTATAATAAAAGTAGTTTCAAACTAAATTAAGGTCCTTTATAATGATCAACCTAAAATATGTACCTTTAACATACATGACAAACACTCAAAACCATCGGAGTGTACAACTGTAAATATTGACTTAGAGATGTTTGTCCTGCAGCAATGGGTAAGGTCACTTGTTCTTCAGCCACTGTCAATTGTTTACAAAGGCATCACCAATTGTAATAATACATGTATATTTATTATAACATCAGTGTCCAATATGGCATCACTACATGTCCTGTATGTTTGTTCTCAAATGTCAGATGTTATTGTTCTTATAACTACGATTCACTCAGTCATTCATCTTCTTATCTTTGCAGGTGAGCCAATTAATCGCATTTGGGGACATCCAATACGATGGCCGGTACCTTTCGCGCGATAAGTAATCATTACTTTGTCCGTACTATGCATAAATGAGAATCAATGTCTACAGACATATAGTAATATAACATATATAGGTATCAATAGTATGATAGGCTGTGGCTAAATGGTATGGTAAATTCCTCCTTGGAACGACGCAGCATGAAGAGAAGACAAGGAGAGAAGCGTAGGCTTCACAGTTTAAATCCTTACTTCACCCACCGCGCGTTCACAGAGCCAAGTGACGCACTCACTGACCAGCGAGGTCACATGTAACTTCTCAACGTGGACGGCGGCTGCTAGCCAGTTGCAGAAAGGGGGAGGGGACACCTTTGACTAGCCTGCTGTTACCTGTCACCATAATCATACAACAGTGGTCAACATAGTCCCCTACCACCACATGGTGACTGATAAGGTTCATGCACAGACTACTACAATATTATTCATATATATATATATATATATATATATATATATATAAACATTTGCAGTCATTGTCTCTTAGTCATGACCATACTAGCAGGTGGCGCAACTGCGTCAGAAAAAGCAACTAATCTGGGTACAAATTGCCACCAGTTGTATATTTACCCCGTACCACATCTAGTACTGACATTGCTCTATTTGTATGCACATACACTATTATATAGCAGTGTGACCCATTATATAGCGAGCCGTGGATATAACGATTTGTACAACCGTCTACAAGCTGATATCAGATGTTTCATAATGGCGGATGGCAGGTGTATCTATGAATCGAATGTTCTTTTTAATTGACTGACCTTAATAGCATACAAGTTGCATAGTCCGATCGAGCATATTTTCGAGACCAAAACAAGTATCTATATGTGGTGAGGAGGTCATGTGACTGACATCAGTCTATATAGAGTAAAATATACTACATACTAGTACCAGTGAAGCCAGCTGTTTGTGGTGCTGGTGCTTGGGGCTATATGCACGGTGGTTCGGTGTTGAAAGTGTTGTGCTTTTACCGGACTATGCAGCGTTACATTCCTTAATGTGATTAATATGTAGATCTCCATTATATAGTTCCATCAGAGTGTGTACCACGAGTATGTACTTGGTGCACAGAACCCACAGTGTCCCTGCAACCAAAGCACGACCAGTGCCATCAAGACGCTGCTCTTGGCACTCTCAACGCCTGTATATCTTCCTCATTCTGGACGGGACGGCCGAATCGCGAATCACTAAGAACACTGGCTGACTCCCCATGGGGGATGTTGTAGGTTCAAACCATGACCGACTCAAACCGATGACTTAGACAATTTACACTTGTCGCTGCATATTCTGGTGTTCGGGCAAATATTGGTTTGCTCAGTATGAGGATAATGTGACCAAGCGGGAGAGCGGGTCATCTAGGTGCGCAGCAGTTTAAAGTTCTAAAGAATGTGCCCTGTCACAAGTCGGTGCCTGTCCTCGTATGACCATATGTTGCTAGGGTATAAAGCCCCAACAATCAAACAATAGGGCAAGGACATGTTTCCTATGTATCTAGATAATGTAAATGAGTGGGAGATCAGGTCATTCAGTGAGGCAGTACTATAACGTCATTAGTATGCACTGGCACAGGTCGGTACCTATCTCAATATGACCTGATGCTGCTAGGGTGTAAAGCCCCAACAAGCAAGTTTTCCTCCCTCAGGGCAGTAATTCTTCGGTGCGAAAGAGGGGAGATCACATCCGTTAGTGACGGGTGAGGCCGGTGGTGGCGCCACCGGTCTGCGCGTGGTCAGGGTGCACGCAGAGTAGTATGCACAGAATCAATACAAGCAATAATAATATAGGTCCCTTCCGTGCCATTATACTCGCATAATGCGTGTACATCACATACATGTAGATCACATATATGTATATATATATATATATATATATATGTATATATATATATATATATAATCTTTATAATTATACATCATGGTAGTTATCACATCCATGCATTCCTTGCACGCAGTCATCTTTCATGCTGATAGTTCATGTTGTTTTCCTTCTTGTTTTTTGGTTTCGTTTTTTTTCTGGGTCATTAAATCCTATGACATCATATTTGCTTCGCTGCCGCGCTCCCGGCCGTGCAGGAAGCAGGCAGCCCTTTAATCCCGGGCTGTTATCGGCTTATTAGGCCGTAACTCTCACCATTGACCGAGTTTCTGGATACAGCAAAGCGAAAAGGAAACACAGAGACACGCTCACACAAAATAAAATAAAATGAAACCAACTAAAAACACAGGAACAAAAAACAACAAAAAGAACAATAATACACACACAAAAACCGTCTATAGCAGTGCATTAAAATAGACATGTTCAGTAGATACAAGTAGGAGTGAGGGGTTCATGGATGGTGTTGTGCATGGTGGATGGGGGTGAGGGGTGAGGCTATTTGAGTGTGGTGGGGGGGGTGGCTGGATGAGAGATGAACTACCGGGTGAGGCGGGTGGAGTGGGAGGTACTCACCCCCTGACGGTGGGACATGATAGATTCAATCTGGTAACCCAGTCAATCCCAACAGCTACAACATGCATATCTGGCGCGGCATTGCCTAGCGTTCATGACTACGATAGGACCTGGCCTGTTGGAATCAGGAAGAGCAATATGTGCTTTCCACCATCGATCCACCCTCTGATAGTAGTTGATGAAGGATGTGCGACATGCGCTGTGGTAAAGGTATTATAGAGGATTTCCACCATCAACCCACCCCCTGACGGCATTGGTAAGAAATAATGTTGTGGGTAGTAGTTAACTGTGCAGTTTGCTCTGTAGAAAAGGTCTTATAGAGGATTTGCACCATCAACCCGTTTCCTGACGGCAGTGTTAGAACTAATGTGAGTAGCACCTTATGATGAAACATGCTCCTCATATGTATTAATAGAGGATTTATATCTGCCCTCTGACGGCAGTCATGAGAAGTAATGTTGTGGGGAGCAGCTTAGTGTGCAGCATTCTCCCTGGACATGGTCTTATAGAGGATCTCCACAACCACCCTGCCCTCTGGCGGTACTTGTTTGAACTAATCTTGTGGGTACAACCTCACAGAGAAGGTATATTCTCTCCAATTGAAATATCCCCAGCGTTAAGCTGCATAGTCTATTATAACAAAGCAAATTACCAAAACCTAAGTTAGTAGTTTACACTGATCAATTTGTATTCTTTTATATATTGCTGATACACCCAAAACCATGCAACTTTAATCAAGCAAATATCTCTCTATACAGGTAGGGGCCACGTCTTGGATTTCAAAACGTCTTGAAAAATCAAGACGTTTTGAAAAACCAAGACAGTTTACATATAGAAACAAATAGGGGTGACCTGTAACAGTCTGCCACTACTTTAATATTGAGGATGGAACCTAACAAAATACATCATTAAAATGGCTATAAGTAGCTCTTCAAAGTTTCTATGAAGAAAATACTCCTGTCTATAGTATGTTCATAATATTCAATTAAAACTACATTAAAATAAAGAGATAATCTTATTTTGCCTATAACAGTGTGCTGTTTTTATTCTGGAATTAGTCATTTTTACTGGTAAAACACCATGGTCTATTTAACCCAGTATTTTTCTTAGAATCAAAATGCTGGACATAGTTAATGAGAAATAACCAAAAATATGAACAAATCATGATGAATAGCATCATATAAGATATATGCCATTACTCTAATGTACACATGCAGATGGGTTGTTGTCTTAGCAGTCTACTACACAATGATGGCCACTGGAGTTGGGTGTGGGTGTGGGTTGGGTGTGGGTGTGGGTGTGGGTGTGGGTGAAAAGTGGGATTTCTCTCTGTGTGGTATATCCACCATACAATATGTGTATGTGCATATACAGACAGAATATACATGTATAGATATGCATATATAGGCATAATTATAAAGATATAGTGATATACACGCATATATGTGCATATATGTGCATATATATGCATATTTACACATATATACATGTAGATATGTATATATACACATACATATGCGTATATATATACGCATATATACACATATATATGTATATATACATATATACGCATATATATGTGTATATATGTGTATATATGCACATATATACACATACATACATGTAGGTATGTATATACACACATATATACACATATATACATGTATAAATGGGCATCTATATGTGCATATATATGTGCATATATATACATAAATGTATGGATGTATGGATATACTGGTACTGGCTTTAGTCCAGCTCGACTTTACCCCGGTTCGAGTTTACCCTGGCTCGACTTGACGTTACCCGCCTCGACTTTACCCGGCTCGACGTGACCCGCCTCGATGTTACCTGGCTCGACATGACCCGTCTCGATGTTACCCACCTCAACGTTACCCACCTCAATGTTTCCCACCTCGACATTACCCACCTCGACGTTACCTGCCTAAGCGTTACCCGACCCAACTTTACCCAACCCGACTTTACCTGACCCAACTTTACCTGACCCGACTTCACCCGACCTGAGTTCACCCGACCACACTTTACTCGACCACACTTTACCCGACCACACTTTACCCGACTCGACTTTACCTCACCTCACTTTACCTGACCCGAGTTTACCTGACCCGAGTTTACCCGACCCTACTTTACCTGACCACACTTTACCCGACCACACTTTACCCGGCCACACTTTACCCGGCCTGACTTTACCTCACCTCACTTTACCTGACCTGAGTTTACCTGACCCGAGTTGACCCGACCCAACTTTACCCGACCATACTTTACCCCACCACACTTTACCCGACCACACGTTACCCGACCCGACTTTACCTCAGCTCACTTTATCTGACCTGAGTTTACCTGACACCAGTATACACGACCCAGCATTACCCGACCTGATGTTACCCACCTGGGGCCGTATGCACCAATCGGAGTTAGGGCCTTAACCGCGGTTTGACTATCTCCACACGGCTAACTGTGGAAAATCCGTATGCACCAATCGGTGCCAGCGCTAACCGCGGACCGTAGCCTAGGCTAAGCTATCCCAGTTTCAAATCGGGTTTAACTGCTAACCGGGGCGGTTAGTGTGCATGTATGGGTCTCAATCTATTAAATGCGATCATATTTGAGAGAATTAAATACGCAATAAGTGAAATTTAATCAATTTAACCCTAAATGCGAAGCGTTATTAAGGCTACCGCCGCATTGACGGTGATATTAATATTTATATTTTCGAATCGACGAACGTAAAGTAAACAAATCGCCGCCGCCGCCGCATTGACATCGCTTTCCAAACTGGCAGCGGCGGCGGTTTGTTTACACTACTTTCGTCGATTCGAAAATATAACTATTAATATCGCCGCCAATGCGGCGGTAGCCTTAATAACGCTTCGAATTTAGGGTTAAAATGATAAAATGTCACTTATTGCGTATGTAATTCTGTTAAATACGATAGCATTTAATATATTTGAGCCTAATATATGCCTACAAACGCAGAGGGAATTCCCAAATCTATAAATAAACTCACGGTCAGCTATCCGCCCTGGCTAAAACATTGGCGCATACCAGTTTTTTTTTTTCGCGGACCCCCCACTACCCGAAGCTAGCTGACCGGAGTTAATGCTCTAGCTCCGGTTACGACTAGCACAACTTGGTGCATACGGGCCCTGGACTTTACGTTGAGGCGGGTAACGTTGAGGCGGGTAACGTTGAGGCAGGTAAGGTAGAGGTGGGTAACGTCGAGGCAGGTAACGTCGAGGCGGGTAACATCGAGGCGGGTAACGTCAAGGCGGAAAACATCGAGGCGAGTAACCTTGAGGCGGGAAACGTCAAGGAGGGTAACGTCGAGGCGGGTAACGTCGAGGCGAATAATGTCGAGGTGTGTTACGTCGAGGTGGATAACGTTGAGGCGGGTAATGTCGAGGCGGGTAACAACGAGGCGGATAACATCAAGGCGCGTAACGTTGAGGCGGGTAACATCGAGGCGAATAACATCGAGGCGGGTAATGTCGAGGCAGGTAACATCAAGGCGGGTAACATCGAGACGGGTAACATCGAGACGGGTAACGTTGAGGCGTAAAACGTCGAGGCGGGTAACGTCAAGGCGGGTAATGTCGAGGCGGGTAACGTCGAGGAGGGTAACGTCGAGGCGGGTAATGTCGAGGCAGGTAGCATTGAGGCAAGTAGCGTCGAGGCGGGTAACGTTGAGGCGGCTAACGTCGAGGCGGGTAACGTCGAGGCGGGTAACCTCGAGGCGGGTAAGGTCGAGGCGGGTAAGGTCGAGGCGGGTAAGGTCGAGGCGGGTAACGTCGAGGTGGGTAACATCGAGGCGGGTAACGTCAAGGCGGATAACGTCGAGACGGGTAAAGTCGAGGCGGGTAACGTCGAGGCAGGTAACGTCGAGGCGGGTAACGTCGAGCCGGGTAACGTCGAGGCGGGTAACATCGAGGTGGGTAACGTTGAGGCGGGTAATGTCGAGGCGAAAAACGTCCAGGCGGGTAACATCGAGGCGGGTAATGTCAAGGTGGGTATCGTCGAGGCGGGTAATGTCGAGGTGGGTAACGTCGAGGCAGGTAACGTCGAGGTGGGTAATGTCGAGGCGGGTTACGTCGAGGCGGGTAATGTCGAGCCGGGTAATGTTGAGGCGGGTAATGTCGACTCGGGTAACGGGTAATGTCGCGCATCGAGGCGGGTAACGTCGAGGCGGGTAAAGTTGTGGCGGGTAACGTCAAGGTGCGTAACGTCGAGGCGGGTAACGTCGAGGCGGGTAAGGTCGAGGCGGGTAACGTCGAGGCGAGTAACGTCGAGGCGGGTAACGTCAAGGCGGGTAACGTAGAGGTGGGTAACGCCGAGGCGGGTAACGTCGAGGCGGGTAACATCGAGGTGGGTAGCGTCGAGGCGGGTAACATCGAGGCAGGTAACATCGAGGCATGTAACATCAAGGCGGGTAACGTTGAGGCGTGTAACGTTGAGGTGGGTAACTCAAGTCGGGTAACGTCGAGGTGGGTAACGTCGAGCGTGGTAAAGTGTAGTCGGGTAAAGTCATGTTGGGTGAACTCGGGTCGGGTGAACTCGGGTCAGGTGAAGTCAGGTCAGGTGAAGTCGGGTCGAGTGAAGTCGGGTGGGGTGAAGTCGAGTCAGGTGAAGACAAGTTCGGTAAAATTGACCTGGGTAAAGCTGATCCGGGTAAAGCAGAGCCGGGTAAAGCAGAGCCGGGTAAACCTGAGCCGGGTAAAGTTGAGCCGGGTAAAGCCCAGTCAGATAACGTCGAGCAATGTCGAGTTAGGTAAAGGCATATTTATTAATATTGATATAATTATGCATTACACAAAAAAAGTAGTATGACATTCTTTTAAAAAAAAGTATTGCAGTTCCAAGATTCGAACCGGTTACCCTCTGATCTTGAGACCAACACACTGCCATCTGAGCTACAGAGGAACTGCTAACTCCAGAGGGGTCCAATTGGTGGGAGGTCCTGACAGCATGTGAATAATGAGCAAACAGTATGGATAGAAATAATCTGAAAAAAAATGAAAAGTAAGGATAATAAATAAATCAATTTAAATATAAATAACATAAAATTTAAATAAATATCACCACATCATCATTGACCAGCATGGTGTGGCTGGAGGTGGGCTGATGGGGGTGTGGATTGCAGACCAGTGTTGCTGTGTGGGTATTGTTTTACTTTGTGTGTGTGGTTGTGGGGGGAGGTGTCAGGTGGGGCAACCATGCATGACTACCACTAACCTGGTCTGTATGGCTGGCAGGGTTACACCAACACAAATAAGCTAGGGTGGGGATGCATCTGTAAACTGACTAACTGAAAAACTTAGTGGGGATGTGGGTCATGGTCATTGAGCCATGACTGTTGCCAAACCTTGTTTTTAAGTTTGAGGATAGGGGTACTACCAGTACCAGTATATCCATACATATATGTATATATATATGCACATATAGATGTCCATATATACACATATATACACATATATATATGTGTATATATGTGTGTATATACATACCTACATGTATGTATGTGTATATATGTGCATATATACACATATATACACATACATGCACATATATATGCGCATATATGTATATATGCATATATATGTGTATATATTTATATATGCGTATATATACGCATATATATGTGTATATATACATATATACATGTATATATGTGTATATATGCATATATATGCACATATATCCACATATATGCGTGTATATCACTATAATTATGCCTATATATGCATATATATATACATGTATATGTCTGTCTGTATATGCACATACACATATACTGCATGGTGGATATACCACACAGAGAGAAATCTCACTTTGCACCCACACCCACACCCACACACACCCACACACACCCAACACCCACACCCAGCTCCAGAGGCCATCCTTGTGTAAGTAGACTGCTAAAACAACAACCCATCTGCCTGTGTACATTAGAGTAATGGCATATATCATATTGTTGGTTATTTCTCATTAACTATGTCCAGGATTTTGATTCTAAGAAAAATACTTGTTTAAATAGACCATGGTGTTTCACCAGTAAAAATGACTAATTCCAAAATAATAACAGCACAATGTTATAGGCAAAATAAGAGTCTCTTTATTTTAATGTAGTTTTAATTGAATATTATGAACGTACTATACACATGAGCATTTTCTTCACATGAACTTTGAAGAGCTACTTAGAGCCATTTTAATGATGTACTTTGTTAGGTTCCATCTTCAATATTAAAGTAGTGGCAGACTGTGACAGGTCACCCCTATTGGTTTCTACATGTAAACTGGCTTGGTTTTTCAGAACAAGACGTTTTGAAATCCAAGTCGTAGCCCCTACCTGCTATATATCTGTATCTCTATATCTTTGTCGATCTCTATATCTTTGTATCTCTCTCTATAACCACTCGGCAAATAAGGAAGAAGTCAGAGTTGAGCTGAGCCTATTTATTAATAGTTCTCTGGCAGGAGACTATACGCCTACCTATAAAAAAAATAAAAATAAAATTACAGACGAAGTGACAGACATACGGTCACATATTAGTACAATTGCGCGACGCAGGTGGCGCCCCATTCGCGCACACCTGCTCAAGGTGGGTGCGTGACTTTGAATGCATTTAATATCGAATGCTCAGTAATAAACAATATATATACAATATAACCTTGGATTCTGCTACGTTACATTATATTATTATAATCCATTATAATACACATAACCACTCGGCAAATAAGGAAGAAGTCAGAGTTGGGCTGAGCCTATTTATTAATAGTTCTCTGGCAGGAGACTATACGCCAACCAGACCCCCAACCGGGGGGTCCCTCCAAACCAACTCTGACTCATACATGCGCAGCCAACTTGGCTGCCACTCGCATATCATTCAAGATGCGTACCGAGAGGGGGGTTCTTAAATATCTGTATACAGCATCACTTGTCCAATCGCCCCTTGTACGGATTTCTTCCAGAGAGGCACCACACATAGATAGGTATGTACACCCACCCCTCCTAAGCGAATGTGATGATAATAATGTGATATCTAATCCACATAGTCCCCCAAACCGTTTTAGGGTTGCCTGATAAATTTCATATGATAAAGGGAAAAACGTACCACCATCGCCAGGCAACAAAAACGCTGGTGCACCATAATCGGCTGGCTGTTCCGAAAAATGCTTCTCCGTCCAATAGACCGCACACAGGGATTTATCCGGACACCTAGCTATCGGAATATCTAAAGATCTTTCTCTGAACTGTATCGTTTTCGACTTATATATTTTTATTACCATCCCCCATGGATAGAATCTAAAGTCCCTCCTCCGAACCATCGCATCCGAGAAAGTTATGTTGGATTTACGCAATAACCCCCTAAAGCTGCAAAGAACTGCTGCTCGCCATGCAGTGTGTCCAGTACTCTCATTTAAGAACGAAAATATTTTCTGAAGCATACCAGGCAACAACGGCATAGCCTGCTTTGGTGCATCTCCCAGTTCCCTCCGGATTCCTTTAAGAGTTGAGGAAATGACAAAATCCGAATAATCTATCCTAGGAGCTCCCTGAATCTTGAAAAAATAATTAAGACCGCTTAAATAATTAATGATCGATGAATATTTAAGGGTCCTCGCTAGCCATGTCGCGTACAGTGCTACCTGGATAGCGTCACAAGGCAATGGTGCATGGGTTTAAGAAAACTCATCTATAAAACAAAAATACTTATTGATCTGCTTCTCTCTAACTATCATAGAATTCGGTGCGTAGCATTTATCTTGGAAATTCTTCTGCTCTAGCCTGAGCCTCCCGATTTCTGTAATGACAAGGGAGATCTAAATATACTACTGCAACATAATATCCCATCAGGGTCAGCGCTATTAATTACTGCGGCCATGCTTACTTTATCTAATCTACTTAAGGCATCCGTTATTACATTAGCTTCAGTACTAATGCGGACCGAGGTAAAGACAAAGTTATGCTCTATGGACAGCCAGAATAATCTCCGAACATAGTACATAATCAATTTACATTTGGACCTGCCCGTACATAGTGCAGCTTCCACCGTAGCACTATCAGTGATCATTATAACAGAGGCTCCTTCCCAGGTATGTCCCCAACGTTTCGCTGCCGCATAGACTGCCCACATTTCTTGTGAATTAATATGTGCATTTCTTACTTCATTATCCGGGATATCGCAGTGGTGGTGTACCACCGTGTGCAAAGATTCTTCATAATTTGGGTCAAAACAGCCAACTAACCAGTCTGTGCCATACATGGCCCCATATCCCCATTTACTAGAGTCACTGTATGTGGCTGTAATCGGTGCAAACTTTCCCAGTGCTAAAGCCTTACCATTAAATTTACCGGCAAAGTTAAACCACCAATGCACATCCTCCCGAAAGCCTACGTTTAAACGGACCTTATAATGTGGTTTTTTGACTGAGTTTATCAAGTCATACACACGTCTTGAAAATGTTCGCCCACCACGCACTACTTTGGCGCAGTGGGCTAACAATCCGCCTAGCTTCTCCAGTTCTTTTCTAGTAGCCTTTTCCTTGTTCTTAAATGCCAACAATGTACCGCGTAGCTTATCTAGCTTATCTTCCGGTAGCGTCAACTGTAACTTTACCGAATCGATAATTATACCCAAGAATTTGATTCTTGTTGTAGGTGAGATAAGTTTTTTGAAGCTTATATTGAAGCCTATTCGCCGCAACAATGCTACTACTTTATTCTGCTGCATAATAGCAGTTTTAAAGTCAGGGGACACAAGGCAAAAATCGTCCAAATAATTTACGATTTTGCTTACTCCCTCCCTAATTGCGCACCGAACAATAAACTCAGATATTTTTGAAAAGACAAATGGGCTCGAGGAGAGCCCCATGCAAAGCCTGTTGTCAAGCATGTATATCGGCTTCCCATCAGGCTCGCTACTGAAATTCCAAATTAAACCCTGTCTTGGCCTATCCACAGGGTGGATAGCCACCGCACGGTATGCGTCTTTTAGGTCTATCGTAGAGAGAAAGTCGCCTTGCTCCATGAAGTCAACCACATCGTCAACTCCTTTATAATTAAATTTACAGGCTACCTCATCAGGGAAATTATTCACAGAATCATTTTTGGGCCTACTACAATCGATTATCCCTCTCCCTCCATCGTTCTTTGGTATACAAAATATATTATGCACACATTGCGGTGTATGGTTTACTTGGGATATTATATCATGGTTCAATTCCAACAGTAATTTCTGGGAAATGATATCCCTGTACATGGCATTCCGTATCTTTTTAAATTTGGTATTATACACTGCCGGACACTCATAATTCGTCACGTGGAAACCGAAGACCACACCCGATAATATATAAATCCAGTCCGGATCTGTGTCGCCTCTTAAAAAAAGTTCACAAATCACTCTACATGGTTTTAATTGAGCACGGCTACCGGCTATGAAGTGTTCACATGCACATTTACCGTCCACACATGAATTTGTTATTTTAATTACTGTTGGATCTGAACTAGGGAGTTCCCTTATGTGGAATGCCCAATGACAACAATTACCTGTAATTGTTTCGACATAAATCATATCTTCTTTACTAGCATTATCGCTGTTTATCCAACTATTCAGTACTCTGTTAACCTGGCTATCTCCTTTCGTACTAGTATTCGTATGGCCGTCAGCACAATTCATTGAAATGCTATTCGGTCTACTAGTTTGAGAGTTTATTTGTAGTTTATCAGCACACGTAACATTGTCTGGAATATCAATTCCACCGTCCCCAATTGCCTCGTTAACCTGGTTTACATCCTGCGACCCGAATTTGGCCTGCATAACATTTGAAACACACGTAACATAATTGGTCTCACCTCTTGGTGATCGGCTGGAATGCAAAGGGTTAATTACATGTTTAACAGGGGGTGCCAAGTGTGTCGAAACCGCACCGTCCAAATTGACGCAACAATTATTACCGACTTCCACATTGGATATAGTACTACTGTCATAAAACGGAATAGACTTCCCATTACCCAGCACACTGTACATATCACTACAAGGTTCAACATAATTCATAGAGCCAATATTATGTTCACAAAACCCTGCTGGTCCACCCTGTTCAGTATTACCCTGTCAGTTTTTGCCACAGTTATATTTTTTGTGGCTCTTACTCCCACACTTGGAGCACCAATGACCAAAATTGCACACGTCCTCTAGTCTACCACAGCCACTCTCCTTATTCCACTTATAGCAACCAGTTTTGCCATCCTTAGTGAAATTATTTGTCTTGCGCGTGCTAGTTGACGTCTTCCTTTGGCGCATATTGTGCATACCGTAATGAAACATGGCTAAACCTGTGTTACAGCTTCCGAACGCAGCAAACCCCTCAACTTCCGCTAGCTTTCTAATATCTATATCATAGTCGACATGGGTGGAGTCTTGAAAATCATTTTGCTTCGCTCTCGAGGCCATAAAACACACATGCTCCATGAGCGCTCGGAAGTCTTTCACTGTGAGCCCCTGAATATCCAGACACCACCGGATAGAGGCCGTAATTAATTCATAACAGTTGAGTTTCCGTATCTCTTTTCCTGATACTGTGTACCGCCTCAGACTCCACTTACTTCTGAGTCGCCTCGTGCTGCTGGTGCTCCTACTTCTGGAGTCGCTGGGCGTTCGTCTCCGTCGTCGACTGCGTGACCTTCGACGCCCTCTGGCCACTCCGTATTTGGAATGTTCGTCCAAGATGGCGCCCGTTGGTCCTGACGTGGCTCCAGTGGCACCGGTGGCACCGGCACCCATCCCGTCCTCGTCCAATGGCGCCCTCGTACTTGCCGCACGTTCCTCCCCGCATTGCCGACCCTCCTTTCTCCTCCTCATGACATTGCGGCGTTCTTTTAACTCTGATACCCGCTCCTCCAATGTCATTTGTGCAATTTCTTTTAGTAGAAGCGTCTCCTCTTCTTCGAGACTTATAGACGCAACTTTACTTGTAATGTCAGGAGAACTGTCTCTAGAATCACTATTTGCCACCTCCGTCAAAGTTGCTGCGGCTCCTCTAGTTATTCGTGCAGGTGGCGACTGTCTTCCCTTTTTCTTTCCTTTTTGTTTCTTTGTACACTTGTCACCTCGGTGTGACACCCCGCACAGGTCACAATACGGCATGCCGGCTAGTGGAGCGAGTGCAGCAGACAACCGCTCAAAATAAAATTACAGACGAAGTGACAGACATACGGTCACATATTAGTACAATTGCGCGACGCAGGTGGCGCCCCATTCGCGCACACCTGCTCAAGGTGGGTGCGCGACTTCGAATGCATTTAATATTGAATGCTCAGTAATAAACAATATATATACAATATAACCTTGGATTCTGCTACGTTACATTATATTATTATAATCCATTATAATACACATTATGTGTAACTGTATGTACATTGATAACAATTGTACCTAATTGTCAATGTCAGTTCTTCACATTACGATATTGTGAGCCTTTTATTGCAGTTACTGAAATGAATTATATTTTAGCAGAAGAGAAAACAAATCAGACAATGTGGTAATACGAGTCCTACCGTTAGGTGCATCCTGCCCATTGTGATGCATATAACTAACATTATATTGTAAAAAAGAAGAAATACAACAACAAAATACAAGAAAAACAGTTGACAAAAGTGCATTGCCACACTGAGCCTCGTGGCTGAGTGAGAGGCTTGCCAACAAATAGTGAATTCATCGGTTCCCATAGTAACACTCACTATTAATGTGCATACTCGTGTCCTTGATGTCCGCAGCTGGCTTTGTAATTCCCAACGGAGCTATTTGTAGCTGTCTACTTTTATTCACGATAAGGCGATGCCTTGTTTTTTGGATGTTTTTAAATATGTTCTTGTGTGTTTTTGTGTGTAAGGGACACATACTGTCTGAAGTCAAAAGAAGGCAAGATAGAGATAGTTCAACTGCTGGGGACCAGATGGGATGCCTTCCTGGTTAGAGCACCCGTTTCGAAGATGACGGATTGTGGTCAAATCAAAATAAATTGCAGATTTGTGATTTCCCACCACCTTGGTTGACATTATTAGAACATTACTGGGATATTCGCATGGTTGGGTAAGTTTTAGGATAGTATGACTGAGTTGGAGATTAGAAGCTTGTTCCAATGCCATGGTATCAGAGGTGGGTATCACTATAGTACCAATATATGTGTGCACTGGTGTGTGCGCTGGTGGTGTGTGGACCGACGTGTTGCCGGGCGTGGGAGTGGTGGTAGGGAGGGGTGGCGGCAGGATGGCGAGGGATGTGGCGCGTGTGGGGCTACTTTTTGTGGTGTGGGGCTGTTGATATTGTCGACGGAGAAAGGTGAAGTGAGTGAGGGATGGGTTGTGGTGTGTAGGGGGAGGGTGACAGTGGAGGTGCTGGTGGTGTGAGTGAGGGGTGGGTTGTGGTGTGTTTGGGGAGGGTGATAGTGGAGGTGCTGGTGGTGTTAGTGAGGGATGGGTTGTGGTGTGTTTGGGGAGGGTGATAGTGGAGGTGCTGGTGGTGTTAGTGAGGGATGGGTTGTGGTGTGTTTGGGGAGGGTGATAGTGGAGGTGCTGGTGGTGTGAGTGAGGGATGGGTTGTGGTGTGTTTGGGGAGGGTGATAGTGGAGGTGCTGGTGGTGTGAGTGAGGCATGGGTTGTGGTGTGTTTGGGGAGGGTGATAGTGGAGGTGCTGGAGGTGTGAGTGAGGGATCGAGTGTGGTGTGTTGGGGGAGGGTGATAGTGGAGGTGCTGGTGGTGTGAGTGAGGGATGGGTTGTGGTGTGTTTGGGGAGGGTGATAGTGGAGGTGCTGGTGGTGTGAGTGAGGCATGGGTTGTGGTGTGTTGGGGGAGGGTGATAGTGTAGGTGCTGGTGGTGTGAGTGAGGGATGGGTTGTGGTGTGTTTGGGAGGGTGATAGTGGAGGTGCTGTGGTGTGAGTGAGGATGGGTTGTGGTGTGTGTTTGGGGAGGGTAATAGTGTAGGTGCTGGTGGTGTGAGTGAGGGATGGGTGTGGTGTGTTTGGGGAGGTGATAGTGTAGGTGCTGGGTGGGTGAGTGAGGGATGGGTTGTGGTGTGTTTGGGGAGGGTGCTAGTGTAGGTGCTGGTGGGGTGAATGAGGGATGGGTTGTGGTGTGTTTGGGGAGGGTGATAGTGTAGGTGCTGGTGGTGTGAGTGAGGGATGGGTTGCGGTGTGTTTGGGGAGGGTGTTAGGTTGTGTGCTGGTGGTGTGAGTGAGGGGTGAGTGGTGTGTGGGGGGAGGGTGATAGTGGAGGTGCTGGTGGTGTGAGTGAGGGATGGGTTGTGGTGCGTTTGGGGAGGGTGATAGTGTAGGTGCTGGTGGTGTGAGTGAGGGATGGGTTGTGGTGTGTTTGGGGAGGGTGATAGTGTAGGTGCTGGTGGTGTGAGTGAGGGATGGGTTGTGGTGTGTTTGGGGAGGGTGATAGTGTAGGTGCTGGTGGCGTGAGTGAGGGGTGAGTGGTGTGTGGGGGGAGGGTGATAGTGAACGTGCTGGTGGTGTGAGGGGTGAGTGGTGTGTGGGGGGAGGGTGCTAGTGACGGTGCTGGTAGTGTTAGTGAGGGGTCAGTGGTGTGTGGGGGGAGCTGGGTTGTGACTGGGAGTGGATTGTGATGTGTGTTTCGGGGGACGGTGATACTAGCGAAGGTGCTGGTAGGGTGAGGGATGGGTGATGCGTGTGCGAAGGAAGGCAGGTGTCTGTGTAGGTGGTGGTGGGTGTTTGAGGGCTGGGGGGAATGAAGGGCGGGCTCTGTCTTAATGAGAGTAATTCCTGCAGCTGCCTGCCTCCCTCCACATTAGTGTCCTGCAGTTTTGTAGTCAGGGTAGATAGTGCAGTGCTGCTCTCTCACTGAACCCGCACTTTACTAAGTGTCCGCTGAAGGTGGCCTGTTATTCAATCGGACCAAGGCTGACCAGAACCAGGCCGAAGGAAGAGCAGCTCACTGCTAGGAGTAGTGAGCGGAGGGAGTTAGTAATATTATTTAACGGAGTGCTGGTAGCATATCACCCTTCTAACTCTAGACTCGCCCGGCTCTACTGGCGCTACAGCAGCCCTGGTGACTTGGATGTGTGCACAGGTTGGCAAACCCCCTGTGAGTCGCTGTCAAGCTGTTACGAGCTTGCTTCATTCCATCTGGTCATTTTGACTTGTTGGCCAGCCAGAGATATAGTTCTCGACCAAATATTCATCTCCTCTTTTGCCTTCCTTATCATAATTATATATATATATATATATATGTGTGTATATATATATATATATATATATATATATATATATAAATATAGCCTTGCCACTGGGTCAGACAAGCTTAGTAGTTGGTGGTCGGTGACATATCAGTATATCAATCAACAGGTTATACAACAGTCAAGGTTAGGCAAATCATGAGATAGGTAAGGGCTTTGCCGGACGGTGTAGGACTCCTCGTGTGTTAGTTATCACGACCGGATTGTTCATATGCACCAATCAGATTTATCTGGTATTTGCTACACCATGGGTGCAGATGGCACCACCTGATGGCGCTGATATAAGCGTTGGTACAACTGCGCACACTAGACAATGTTATCTGTGTAAGGTGGCCAAGGCCATGTTCCTTGCCAGGGAATTACATTCTCAGACCAAAGTTGTGTTTGTTTTGTTTCTACATAATAATACTAATAAGCTTATGCTACAGAATGGCAGGCTAGCCGGAGCTGTTTGACAGTACTACAACACTATGCGGCATGCGGCTAGTTCCACACTATCTGATCAGTATGTCCTACTATCAGAGGGAGCGAATGGCAACCAAACGGATATTCTGCCTAGGGTGGTTGTCGAACCCACATTTCTGCCATTCCGGTGCGAGGGCCCCGAACTGCTCATTTGGTCTATCTAGCCTCCCACTAGTCCCAGATGCAAACCCTGCCGACATGTGAATGTTGATGGCTCATTGCGTGTGAAATCAGTGCAGGCTACTTCACATGTCCTGCAACCCTTGCTACATGAATAAATCACTTAATGCGTTTGGTTACACTAATACAGGCACAGCTGCTACATACATGTATGAATATATATATATATATATATATATATATATAGATGTAATTACATTGCCTATATATACATATCCAGCCACAAGTGACCTTGACCTTGAAGACGCGGACCTGACCACTCACCGGTGGCGCTGCAACTAGGCAGAAAACCAGCTGCATGCATCCCTGGCCTCACACCTCAATAATAGACGTGGAACAAATGTGTGCGTCCCTGGATTCAGGCCCGCAAACAATTAGGTGGGTGCGGATTATGTCCTTGTTTATATTCACTTGACGTCATTATATACCACACATATATATACATATATGCATAGATATATGCATGTATATTCATGTATATATATATATATATATACTTATGTACACATAAACACACATGCACCCATACATATGTACACAGGGTCGATTCACAAATCATAGCTTGTACAGTGTGCTGGTGGTGTCGCCAACAAATAGAACATTGTACGAGGCGTGCAATAACTTCCCCGTGCTGTGCTATAACCGATGATATATGGTATGGCCGTGCAGGTGCACTACCTGTCGGGCGGTGTTTCGACTACAAATGGGCATTATGACGTCACAGCTGGCACTGAGCACGCCCGTTAGTATTGTCATGTCTGCAAGTATGTATCACCATCTCCTTTATCCTAGTAATCGGCTAGGTAGTGATAAGTGTACAAGTTGTAAGTCATTGGTTTCACTCGGCTAGGAATTGAAATCCCGACCTGTCGTATGATAGTTGTTTTGCTTTTTGAAAAGTTGATGCTTTCATTTGTTTCAACAAACTGTGCAGCATTAATTGGAGCAGTATCTAACTCTAAGTAGGATATACACGTAACGTAGATACGCATTGGTGCTACTATGTCACATATCTACCAGAGCTTCAATCTTAAGGAGCTGTCACACTACAAATTGTACAATGTATGGCCTTAGCATATTCCGACGGATGTGATTTTCGACCAATACGTCAGCATACGTCATCATGTGTTACGTATACATTGGGCATACGGCGGGTACATTCCGTATTGTCGTTATACGTCGTATTACATCGCCATGCATCGAGGCTCCGAAACAATTTTCTGCATGCTCAAAATTTCCAACGTGTGTTGACGTGTGGCTCATACATTCCACATACGCTACATGTATATTAGGGGTACGTTGGCAAATGTTAGGAGTACATTAGGGATACTGTGGGGTACGTTGGTACATGTTAGCCATACATACAACTGGCGCCCTGCGCGTGTCACCGATGTATATAATGTAGTCACAACGTTCTGTTAAAGGGCTGTCACACTATGTTACGCACACGCCACCGCCATACGTTATAGTGTGACAGGGCATTTAACCCTAACCCTAAAAGCTAGTTAAATTGACAGGTCAAGTCAGGTCAAGTGGGGGCCTTCTGTGATCCCTCTTGGGTAGGGCTAATATCGTCAGATGGGTCTTGGTAGACTACGGATACTGCAACACTCTGTACTCTACAGTAGGACCCACTTCCATTTATATAGCCACATTGTTGTGGGGGGTGGGGGCGGGGGGGGGGGGGCGGGTGGCCGCCAGCCATTAGCACATGGCAGTCCAGCTGGGGACTGCCTCTGGCTAGCGTGCTGCCACCTGTTACCACAGAAGGGCGACAGAGATGAGCGCAGTGCCTGCCACCACTGTGTGGTAGTGAAGCTCATCGTGCACAGGTTAGGTCCTACTGCACTATTAATAGTATTATGGTTTCATCAGATTATGAAAGCTTAGTGATTAATATTTATTTATATCAAGCAGCAATTATACACGTTGTATTTTCAAAGATCGTTATGTCAGTCTCCCCCTTCGATGTTCGTTCTTATCAACTTGATCATGCATTTACAAGACGATTATAATTAGGAAAGTGTGAAAATAGCTTTTAGTGTAATTACTTTCGGCCTGACTGGGCTATTTGTGCTGGGAATGTTAGTGCTATTTACATTCCCCTCGAGTGGCCCGCCTTGTACCGGATGGGCATTGGGCACAGAGGGTTGTTGTGAGTTGATTTGATGTTGTGCAAATTTATACATTTTCTTTAGAGCAGATTGTGTGGGATAAAAGTGGCGTAGTCTTGAACAATTTGATAATAACTTGTAGTACAAGTTTTCTGGCAAATTAGCACACATTTATAGTATTCAAGGCACTCTCTGGCCCCAGGAATTTCAGGGAATGACCCCCCCCCCCCCCCCCCAAACTCATTCAACTCAATTTTAACAGAAAAGTAAATCCCACTTAGGTATTTATCATCATCATCATGCTGTCGGTCACGATGCGACAAAGACTGCTTTCATTACTTGACTGCCCCTCTCCATTTAGCACTCTGCTGTGAGAGTGATGTCCATGAGTCGGTCTTAATGTCTCTCACCTTCAAGTTTCCTTGATGGTATCCTTGAACCAGAGACGAGGGCGTCCTCTCTTTTATACTAAAATTATATATTATGCATTATATTTATATATTCTGTAAATATGACGTATAGTTCAGAAATGTTCTCTCACATCCTCAGGTGTGGCTCTTTTGAAACTCTACCATATATCTTAAATACATATTTTATTAGGGTGATCATTATAATCTATGGTACTCGAGATTGAAGTAACTAGTTCAAAATCATGTGGTCAACTGACTGTCAACTGGCCCCAACCCCTGGCTAGATACTCTCGGCCCTCTACTAGTAATATGCCTCCTCTACCACAAACCAGGAAAGTTTTAAGCCACTCTACCAATTCAAGCAAGAATTGCAATCATCATCGTCTTTACAATAATATGTGCATAAGGAACCTTATTACACACATAAATGGCTACCGTTTGGAGATCTTTGAATTGCAAACATGCAAACTTACGTTTCTGGTACATACGGACAATTTGACCAGTAGAGCCTTCAGCAGTAGCAGGTTCTGATACATTGACTTAGTGTTGCATTGTGTGCACCACTAAATGCTTAATGAGTGAACAAGTACTTAAGTAGGGTGAACTCAAGGTCAGTGCTTTCATTTTGACGTGTGGACGATACAGCTTTAAACTTAGGGAAATGTAGGGTCTCGTCATTGTGGAAGCCATATTTAAAGTATTATGACAGCCATGACCAACCTTCAGCAGACGACATTTGGTTGTCTATGGCGTGTCACACGCGTTGTTTCATGATGCTTATATGGCTATTTATAGAACCAACTTACATGGAAATAACAATAACTGCGAACACACTGTGCGACTCTCCTGGATTGCGCAGTAAATTTACTCACCCATTACAGTTGCTTAATCCGATGAAAGCATACAATTTGTGACATCAAACAAAACTTGCTGAGATCTGATCCTCTGTATCCAACTTTGATACCGGTGCACTCATTAAAATATATTCTTGAAGAGTTAATTTTAGAAACCCTGTCACTGCTGCAAATTTGTGCATCGTAGATGCGTAATCAAAGTGACACCGGTGCCAGTGTAGCTGTGAATCTGATGCGTTTGTGCTTCTATGCCATGAAAGGCACACCTACACCAACTAGTGTATTGTGGGATTCACATTATCTAAGTTGTGTGCATAGCAGTATCTATGGTATGTGGATATCAGTATCTACATTGTGTGGATAGCAGTATATACATTGGGTGGATAGCACTATCTACATTGTGTGGGTAGCAGTATCTACATTGTGTGGATAGCAGTATCTACATTGTGTGGATAGCAGTATCTACATTGTGTGGATAGCAGTATCTACATTGTGTGGATAGCAGTATCTACATTGTGTGGATATCAGTATTTACATTGTGTGGATAGAGGTATCTATGTTATGTGGATAGCAGTATCTAGGTTGTGTGGATAGCAGTATCTACACCGTGTGGATAGAAGTATCTACGTTGTGTGGATAGCAGTATCTACATTGTGTGGATAGCAGTATATACGTTGTGTGGATAGCAGTATCTACATTGTGTGGATAGCAGTATTCATGGTGTGTGGATAGCAGTATCTACATTGTGTGGATAGCAGTATCTACGTTGTGTGGGTAGCAGTATCGACATTGTGTGGATAACAGTATTTGTGTTGTGTGGATAGCAGTATCTACATTGTGTGGATATCAGTATTTACATTGTGTGGATAGCAGTATATATGTGGTGTGGGTAGCAGTATCTACATTGTGTGGATAGCAGTATCTACATTGGGTGGATAGCAGTATCTACGTTCTGTGGATAGCAGTATCTAGGTTGTGTGGATAGCAGTATCTACATTGTGTGGATATCAATATCTATGGTGTGTGGGTAGCAGTATCTACATTGTGTGGATAGCAGTATCTAGGTTGTGTGGATAGCAGTATCTACATTGTGTGGATAGCAGTATCTATGTTGTGTGGGTAGCAGTATCTACAGTGTGTGGATAGCAATATCTACGTTCTGTGGATAGCAGTATCTAGGTTGTGTGGATAGCAGTATCTATGTTCTGTGGATATCAATATATATGTTGTGTGGATAGCAGTATCTACATTGTGTGGATAGCAGTATCTACGTTGTGTGGATAGCAGTATCTACATTGTGTGGATAGCAATATCTACGCTGTGTGGATAGCAGTATCTACATTGAATACAAAGGATCAAGACTTGGTATGTGCAATGGGGTTTCGGAAATGTGATGCTTTCAGACTATGCAGCTTTAATTAATTGTATTTGTTTCTACCTTGTATTCACAGGATATACTCTAGGTTTGTGTTATGGGGATTCAACAATTGGTTAGCTTTCCTCGGACTATGCAGCTTTAATTAGCACAGTAGGTAGCTTTAATGACTGAACTAGGCAGCTTTAATTACCAGACTATGCAGCTTTAACTACTGGACTATGCAGTTTTAATTACCAGACTATGCATCTTTAATTACCTGACTATGCAGCTTTAATTAAAGGACTGCAGCTTTAATTACCAGAATATGCAGCTTTAACCACTGGAATATGCAGCTTTAATTACTGGACAATGTAACTTTAATGACTGGACTATGCAGCTTTAATTACCAGACTAGGCAGTTTTAATGAGTGGACTATGCAGCTTTAATTACCAGACTATGCAGCTTTAATTACTGGAGTATGCAGCTTTGATCACCGGACTAAGATGCTTTTATTACCAGACTATGCAGCTTTAACTACTGGACTATTAACTTTAATTACAGGTATATGCAGCTGTAATTATCAAACTATGCAGCTTTAACTTCTGCAGCTTTAATTAGCAGACTGCGCAGCTTTAATTACTGGACTATGAAGCTTTAATTACAAGATTAGCCAGCTTTAATTACCGGACTATGCTGCTTTAATTACTGGACTAGGCAGCTTTAATTAGCAGTCTATGCACCTATAATTACCGGATTATGTAGCTTTAAGCACCGGACTATGCAGCTTTAATAACTTGACTATGCAGCTTTAATTACCAGGCTATGGAGATTTAACTACCAGACTAAGCAGTTTTAATCACCCGACTATGCAGCTTTAATAACTGGAATATGCGGCTTTTATTACCAGACTATGCAGCTTTAATAACTGGACTATGCAGCTTTAATTACCAGGCTATGGAGCTTTAAATACCAGACTAAGCAGTTTTAATCACCTGACTATGCAGCTTTAATAACCGGAATATGTGGCTTTTATTACCAGACTATGCAGCTTTAATTACCAGACTGCAGCTTTAATTACCAGACTATGCAGCTTTAATTACCGGAATATGTACTTTAATTTCCGGACTATGCAGCTTTAATTACTGGACTATGGATTTTAATTACCGGACTAAGCAGCTTTTATTTCCATACTATGCAGCTTTAGTTACCCGACTATGCATATTTAATTACGGGATTATGCAGCTTTAATTACCGGAATGCGCTTTAATTACCACCATGACCATGCCTAGATGACCCGGAGTTGTCGTGGGTGCGGGGCTGTAAGAGTGTAAGATGGCTGCTGCGCAGTGTAAAGCCTCTTTGTTACGAAGCGGATCTGACACCCTCCACGGTCCGGTTCTAGAGGCACTAAATTAGGCCGGCCACTGCACGTGTCGGAAAAAGGCCATGCAGAAAAAAAGGGAAGCATGGGGTCGGGGGCGGGGGGGGGGGGGGGTGAGGAGGGCGGCCTAGCGAGGATAATGAACATCGATAGAGGAGGGTCATGAGGAGGCAACAGGAGGGATATGGGTAGGGAAGGTTCATGGGGAAGGAGGGCTGGCGGAGGAGGGACACGGATAGGGGAGGTTGATGGGGAGGGATGTGTGGTAAGAGTTGGAGAGAGGGATTGTGGTGTTCATGGGGAGGGCTGGGTGGTAACAGTAGGAGATACAGGGATTGGGATGTTCATGGGGAGGGCTGGGTGGTTCAGTAGGAGGGACAGGGATTGGGGTGTTCATGGGAGGGCTGGGTGGTAACAGTAGAATAATGATTGGGTTGTTCATGGGGAGGGCTGGTTAGTAACAGTAGGAGATATGGGATTGGGGTGTTATGGGGAGGGTTGGTGGTTCAGTAGGAGGGACAGGAGTGGGGGTGTATGGGAGGGCTGGGTGGTAACAGTAGGAGGGACGGGAATTGGGGTGTTCATGGGGAGGGTGTGTGGTAACAGTAGGAGATACATGATTGGTTTGTTCATGGGGAGGGCTGGGGTGGTAACAGTAGGAGGGATAAAGGGAGTGGGGTGTTCATGGGGAGGGTGGGTGGTAACAGTAGGAGGGACAGGGATTGGGGTGTTCATGGTGAGGGCTGGGTGGTAACAGTAGGAGATACAGGATTGGTGTGTTTTGGGGAGGGTGGGTGGTAACTTTAGGAGATACAGGAGTGGGGTTGTTGTGGGGAGGCTGGGTTGGTAACAGTAGGAGGGAGAGGATTGGGGTTGTTATGGTGAGGCTGGGTGGTAACGTAGGAGATACAGGATTGGTGTGTTCATGGGGAGGGTGGGGTGTGTAACAGTAGGAGATTCAGGGAGTGGGGTGTTCATTGGGAGGGTGTGTGGTAACGTAGGAGTGCAGGGATTGGTGTGTTCATGGGGAGGGCTGGGTGGTAACAGTAGGAGATACAGGGAGTGGGGTGTTCATGGGGAGGGCTGGGTGGTAACAGTAGGAGGGACAGGGATTGGGGTGTTCATGGTGAGGGCTGGGTGGTAACAGTAGGAGATACAGGATTGGGGTGTTCATGGGGAGGGCTGGGTGGTAACAGTAGGAGATACAGGGATTGGGGTGTTCATGGGGACGGCTGGGTGGTTCAGTAGGAGGGACAGGGATTGCGGTGTTCATGGGGAGGGCTGGGTGGTAGTAGTAGGAGATACAGGATTGGGGTGTTGATGGGGAGGGCTGGGTGGTAACAGTAGGAGATACAGTGATTGGGGTGTTGATGGGGAGGGCTGGGTGGTAACAGTAGGAGATACAGGAATTGAAGTGTTCATGGGGAGGGCTGAGTGGTAACAGTAGGAGGGACAGCGATTGGGGTGATCATGGGGAGGGCTGGGTGGTTGTGGTCACCATTTTGTAAAGTCAATGGCTTGCAGTTTGAGTGGTGCAGATAGGCTAATAGGAAATCACTACAGGCAAGGAAGGAAAGTAGATATAGAGTGAAAGGTAGGAGAGTGAGACTCATTCATTTATTGTATATATAGTTTCATGAAACAAGATGGTGGTGATCACATGATCAAGTCTTCCAATCACTAACAGGCATTCTTCTATCCACCAACACTCACAGGAACTAGGAGTACCTCAAGGCAGCATACTGGCCATGACCCTTTTCGGGGTCAAGGTCAATGGTATTGCTGCTGCTATAAAGCGGGGGGTCTCCTGTAGTCTTTTCGTGGAAGACTTTGTTTTATATTACAGCGGTGCTAACATGAATGTCATAGAGAGACAGCTACAACCAAGCATAAATGGGATCCATCGATGGTCAGTTCTGAACGGTTTCAAATTTTCCAAGACCAAAACAGTCTGCATGCACTTCTGCCTGCTGCGTAGAATGCATGCGGAACCGGAGCTGACCCTGGATGGGGATCCCATTAAAGTCGTTGAGAAAACCAATTTTCTGGGCCTCATTCTTGACGCAAAACTGTCTTTTGTGCCCCATATAAAGTACCTTAAAACAAGATGCCTGAAAGCGCTAGATATTCTGAGGGTGCTGTCCAGCTCAGAGTGGGGAGCGGACAGAGATGTTCTGCTCTCCGTGTACAGAACCTTGGTTTGGTCATGAGTGGATTACGGCAGCATAGTATATGGTTCCGCAACAAAATCATATATTGGGCTGCTAGACACGCTCCCCCACCAGGGACTGTGCCTGGCCTTTGGGGCCTTCCGCACCTCACCAGTTCAGAGCCTCTACATCAAAGTCAATGAACCATCACTTAACAACAGGAGAATCAAACTGGCCATGCAATATGTAGTCAAGATAAAAACTAATGCATTGAATCCTGCACACAATTGTCTATTCGAGCAACATGACAAATCCAGGTTTGAAGCCAGGCCGAATTACATCCGGCCACTGAGGCTCTGAATGAAACCTCATTTGGAGGCCTTGGGCGTGGATTTGGATGTGTTGGAGGATGCCAAAGTCCTAGAACATCCACCCGTGATCATTGAGAAAGCCATCGGTTATCCTCCGACTCACGAAACTGAGGAAGTCTGGGACACATCCACTCGAGTACCAAGGACTGCATGCAGAGATTCAAGGCCGATTTGCAGACCACCTCTCCATATACACTGATGGTTCGAAAGATCAAAGCCGGGTAGCTGCTGCGGCAGTCTGCCGATGGGAAAAATTTGGTGTACATTTGCCCGATCTGAGCTCGATTTTCACTGCAGAAGCCCGAGCACTCCTTCTTGTGTTGGAGTGTATCGAGGTATCCAACCACACTAACTATGTTATATACAGTGATTCGTTCTCTTGCCTCCTGGCTGTTGCTGGACTGAAAACAAATCACCCTATTCTAGCAACGGTCATTTATAAAAGGAACCAACTGATAACCGATGGGTATGACATCCACCTGTGCTGGGTGCCTGGCCATGCTGGCATAGAAGGAACCAAATGAGCTGATCAGGCTGCGAAGAAGGCCCTGAACTGTGATTTTGAACTGTGTCTTATCCCTCACTCTGATCTGAAACCACTAATAGCCACCCACATAAAATCCAAATGGCAACATGAGTGGAATGAAAACATTAATAAACTTAAAGAAATTGAACCATCTGTGGGAAAGCCACCACAGACTCATGCGGGAGGTCGGTGGGTCCAAGTAGTCCTTAGCCGCTGACATATTGGCCACTCGTGGCTTACACATGCTTTTCTGCTCAAGGGGGAACCTCCCCCTGAATGTATTGGGTGTCAGTCCCCACTGAGGCTCAAACACATTTTACTAAGTTGCATTGATTTTTTGCCCTGCACCAACAGTTCTACACTGCAGACAGTATGCATGACCTTTTTACTAAGGTAAAACAGGAAAATATTTTAGCCTTTTTGAGGGCAGCTGGACTATACCACCTCATATAGTTTACTAAATAGATTCTATCAATTATTAATAAAACTTGTCTTTTTCTATGGGAATTTGTTTCCCTTGACCACAAATATATGATTGTGAGCTTTCTAATTTAATGAGTGTATATTGGCACATAATTGATTGTCTGCTTTTACATGTAAAAGCGATGGTTTGAACAAAACACAAACATTTCTCACCTTGAATATGGCCTATGCTGCTGACACGGCATAAAGCAACCACCAATCAATCATCAATGGAAGTCAACCATTTACCAGGGGTGGGGTGGGGGGTCTACAGTGAGCTCTCAGGCAAGGAACCTCATAGGCTTGTAGGTGTGGGCAGGGTGATTGCATCCTGGAGCCTAGGTCTGGAATTGCAATAAGTGTGGGCTTGAATCCTGCTCTAGGCTCAATATTTCACATTGGTCTCACTCATACAACAGTTCGAATTAATAGCTAAAAGAAAAAAACCCGAATAATGTCAAATTAAGGGTACATTATTTCCTATGTATTTCTTATTAGAGTGTCGCCTCCCATATTTAGTCGCCTGAAATACATTCTAATAACGACATGCCCTATTTATTAACTAAGATTGAAATGAACATTGAAAAGAAGTGATGATTGTTCCTAATTATTGATACACAACTACATTTATGTCTGAGTTGGGTATTTTGGGGCAGACCCAGCCAGAGCAAGGCATCACTCGCACAAACAGTTTTTTTTTCTTTCTAGGTTATTTTTCTGATTTTGCGGATGTGTTGTTGGTTTTTCTTTAAATAAGGACGTCCTCTTTTTCACTTCCTGTTTTTACTTGGTGCCAGACGCTGAAGCAGTGACACAATTCTCGTGGCCCAAGGTGATGTTTTTTCTTTCTTTGTCCTGGCTTGTCTTTTCTGTTTTGTCCCCATCTCCTCTGCTTGTTATGTTTTATTCTTCCTCTTTCCCTCCTGGATGGCGATATCTATGTACACCTTATGTTATCTTATACCCACACATGTAATTTAGTCACAATCATTCCACGTTGTTATAAGTCCTCCTTCCCCACCCTTGTCAGGAGACGGGATTAGCTGAATGAGTAAATCTAAGAGCGCTGACTTCCTGTTTGAAAAGCTGTGACTTTGAATCCCAACCGAATCAAACCAATGGCTTACACAATAGAAGCTTTCCACCAATTACCCTGCAGCTCGGCGCTTACAGATTCTGAACCTGAGTGACGTAGACATGGTCAAGTGCGCACTCATGGCCACTTGTATAGTGCTGCCCCACTGGAAAACTGGACCATAATATGATGTCCCACTCTATCAGTATCACTTTACCATGATGCTGAGCTAACCAGTCCGTACCGTATCCTAGTAATGCTGAGTACCAGGCTAGGTAGTGTCAGGTATCAATGTTGTAAGTCAGTAGTTTGACTCTCCTGGGTTTCAAACTCCCGACCTTCTACATAGGAAGCCTATGTGCAAGAGATTCGGCCACCGTGCCACACTGCACAAAGCATAGACCAGTCACTTCTCTGTACATAATTATGTATATTCGGCCACCGTGCCACACTGCACAAAGCATAGACCAGTCGGGTCTATGTACATAATTATGTATACA
Source organism: Branchipolynoe longqiensis (assembly GCA_030323885.1). Lineage (NCBI taxonomy): Eukaryota > Metazoa > Annelida > Polychaeta > Phyllodocida > Polynoidae > Branchipolynoe > Branchipolynoe longqiensis. Next base: position 12,933,085 of record CM059198.1, on the reverse strand, counting down.
CATACCTTTTATTTGTCTACCCTTTATTTGTGTGAAATAACCATGAATATACGACAGTCGGAAGACTTGTGGGTCTATGGCTGAAACACTATCAACTGTTGAGAAGAATACATTTATTTCCAACAAAGGCACCAGAGACACAAAAGAATAGTACTGCTATGCATACCATGGTTTTTTTATCTCTGTATGACTAAGCTACTTTGTATACACAACGCCAGCTACGGTGTGCCTGGTGTGCTCAACAAGTGGTGACGTACTTGATGAGGCGAGCATAGACAGCTGCTGGTGTGTTTCAGCTGTACGCCGATAGGGGGCGTTGGGGCATATTGTAACAGAGCCCCCTGGTGTGTCTGGCGGTACCAGTACAAAGGTGAGCTGACTTGATTGGTTCCCCAGGGTATGCCAACTCCAGGTCAAATCCTTTCCTATGCCGGTGCCCTCCCTCACACAGATTCCCACACAAACATACAAACACATATATACACACATACTTCCCCTGTGGAAGGGCGGGCGTTTATTTCCCGGTCGAGTCAAATCATTGACATACAAAATTGATACTTGCCTGGCGCTCGGAATTTACCTGGATAGGGAAAGGAACGGTTAGCTTAGTATCAGGATAATGTGACTGTGTGGTTAATGGGGTCATGGTTCTTGTAGCCTGGTCCGTCAGTGGGGCGGTACTATAAAGCTGCCATGAGTGTACACTGTCACAAAGTAGGCACCTGTCCTCATATGACCTTATCTATTGCTAGGATGAAAAACAACAACAAACAACAAACACAAATACAGATACCTAACCACACACATAGTTGCACACACACCTCAGCAGCACCAGCGCTATTGCTATAGAGTTGTCGCCTGAATTGTGGTGCCTAATGCAACGGGCAGTGTTAGAGTGTGATTTGGGGGATTTCCTCCTAACGCTGGCTGGACCTTCAAGGAGTAGAGCAGATGATTCACGAATGTGCCACCAGGGGGAGCCTGGCTAATGTAGGCACTGGACCCAAAGCAATTCAGCCACCTGTATTTTTTAACTGACTGGGCATAGTGGATACCTCAAGAACTAAGCCGTCAGAGGGCGTTGAGATGTAATTTGGGGACTGATGCATGACTGTGTATCATTTCCAGAGTGAGAGCAGGTGTTTGTTAAAAGCTGCATCATCTAATATTCAAAATATCACATTTTCAAAGGAAAGCCACTTATCGAAGATTTGATTATCCTGTTGAAATACTGTTGCACTCATTAAATATTGACACTTCCTTCTTGTGTCATTCCTTACCGAATCATACAGATTTGAAACAGGGGCACACTGGAGGGCAGGGTTTGACATGTTGGTAGTGTAGCAAGATATATACATCAGACCGGAAACATATGCATAACTAAGACACCTAGATTATAAGTAAGACACATAAGTCAAACACAGAAACATCTCGCCACAACGGTTTTACAGGGAGCACCAGTATGCAGCAGAGTGATGAGACTTGCATTGGGTATCAGCGCCACCTGTCAACCCTTTTGTTCGCGGACCTATTATCAACTTGCCAATCGGACAATTAAAGTACAGAATGGTTAATAGATGTAAATTTGTTGTGACATGTAAGATGCAGTACAAGTATTATTTTGGAGTGCAGTGCTTGGATTGTTTGTACCATTCCTGATCCATATGCTGCATTACCCATAGTAGTGCGGCACGCATTGTGCATCAACGCTACCTATCACAACTAGTGCAGTTGTGAAACCCTTTTGTTCATATGCATATTATCAACTTGGTGTCGACCTACTATGGCAGTACGGGTTGGGATACTAAATATAAATTGGGTGTGATGTGTAAACAAGTATTATTTTGGTGTGCAGTGCTAGGATTGTGTGGTCATAATTCATATGTTGTTTTCCCCATTGTCACAATACTGTGTTCTGCATGTTACCCACAAGTAGTCTGATCACCAGCCCACATGCTCGTATTAGGACGCATCTTAAATGGCTCAAAGGAGGCAGTACACATTTACATTGCCAAGACGTAAAGCCCCCAACAAACAAAACAAAGGATGCATTGATGATGATTATGAATCTGCCTCCAGTTGACAGGAAGTTCTTATTTATTATCAATGGAGGGGCCATTCGACGTCCACCTGTAGGTTGCACCCTGTTTTGTGCCTGTGGGAGCGTACAACGAATGCGATCATGAGAAAGACGTCTAGGAATTCATGACGAGACAGAAGTGGTATAATTTGCATTTATTCGTCAATAACACAGGTCAAGAACAATAGTTAAATCAACCGTCATGAAGTCAATAAACTTGTCACTCTCAACACTACCGCTGAGTAGTCTGACTGTTAGTTGAGGGGTGGGCAGTGGCAAATTGGTGGGGAGTTGTTGTCGGGTTTGTGTCCGGTTGGCAAGTGAGCGGTTGTAGTGGTTTGGAGATCGTGCGTTTAGGTTTTTGCATTTTGGATACTGTCGAGCAGGGTCTACCTTTCTTTAGTGTGGAGATCGTTTGGCTGCTGGTGGACGGGATCTCGCCTTGTTGAATCCGCTTGCTTGGCCGTTTTGGCATCTTGTTGGTGTCTTCTTCCCTCAGAGTTTTCAAATTAGTGGTGAGTTGTTGTTGGGTTTGTGTCCGGTCGGCAAGTGAGCGGTTGTAGTGCTTGCCCTGACTTCAGCGTTTAAAAAGCTGCTGGACGGCGGCATAACTATTTAATTAGTTCAAAACATAAATATAGGGGGCGTGATGGTGGAGCCGTCTGAGCTGGTAGTGTCTGAGTTTGATGGTAGGGGGCAGCAAGGAGTAGGTTTTTAATAAATTGATAGGTGGTGTGTCAGTGTCGTAAGGTTTGCCTTAAGGCCCTACCACTTCCACCCCATCGTAAATTACCCTTGTTTTGCTAACATGAACAATGTACCTAAGAAAACTAACACAGAATCTGCAACTTGAATAATTGGTGTTATGATTGTTGGTTAGTGTTGTAGTCTGTGCTCACCTCCCAGGCAAGGAGCCACATGGACGGGAAGGCATGGATAGGATGATTCTTACTTCATCTTCCGAATACCGGAAATTAAGTATCCGGCGAGAGGTCAAGCCCGTGCAGACCTGATCTGGCTTCAGTTAGCAACTCGGCAGCAACGGAGCAACATCGAGTCGGAGGAGGAAAACAAACTTAGGTAAGTTTAAGTGAAACTAAGAGATATCGATCCAAATAATATGCACAGTAGTAATGACTATGGGTTGTGCACGTGAAACGTCTACTTAAATGTATGTTACGTGTGATTACGACATTGTCTAATCTCTGCTCATGCTGTCGTTAGAGAACGACGTACAAACAAGACTGCGATAACACGTGCTCCTGACACTGCTATCGACCGCTACTAGATAGTGTGGTCGCTAATACGCCCAAACAACACTCAATATGGCAAAAATGATGTCCGTAGAGGACCAGCCATCGATTTCACTGCATGGCATCAGTGAATCGGAGAGTGAAACGGCAGAACCCTCAAGGGTTTCTAAAGCCAAGCCACAAAAGAAAATAGTGGCGGACAGCAAGCCGAAAACTAGGGAGAAGGCTGACTCAGTGCAAGCGCCCCCAGCAGCACACTTCTACGCCACAACCAGAAATGGCGGAAATTAAGAGGATGTACGAAGAACTCACCCTGTTAAGACAGGAGGTGAGAGAGTACAGGCTGGAGACAGAGCATATTCGGGACAGCGCCCGGGAAGAGTGGCAGCAGCAGTCCGCCGAGCGGACCAAGCGAGACACTAAAGTAGGTCAACATGGCGGCGGGGCGAGCGCATGGCAAGACCACAAAGAAGAAGATGAGGAGGATTACAATCCATACTGGGAGGAGGAAGACATAGAGGAAGACTCCCTCAGTACCTCTGAACAAGTGTTTGGCATTGAAATATGGCCTAACACAGTTTAGTGAGAAACAAAAACCATAGGTGAGCGAGACGATTAAACCATCACCGTTCAGCTCATTCAAAGCGCCTCCACCACCAAAACCACAGCCGGCAGAGGCAGCCGTTACAACGACAACAACAACAGCAGCAGCAGGAACTGTGTCAACGGTGACCAAGCCTAAGCCCAGACATGAGTACAAGATCGCAGATGGGCTGTAGGTGGGATCAGCGCTCACAGAACTGTAAGGAATATACAAAAAAGTTAAGCATCCGGTCAGGTCGAGGATCACATTAGGCAAGACTATGGTGGGGATGATACACCACTACTATGGGGGGCCAACCATGGGGGCCCCAAAACATCTCAAGACCATACGAGAGGTGGCAAGGTTCTACACAGGGCTGGTGGATGTGCCCGCAGCTATGATCCAAATCCTAAACGACAAAATTTGTTCCGCAGAAGGACGGAAAGAAGGTGAAAGTGCCTGACTGATGGCATCCAAAGGGCTGCTAGGGGCACTCACAGCAATCGCCCCAACTATGGACCTAATCCTACAGCGGGGTGCGGCAGACCCCAAACTAGATGCGCAAGCAGTGAATATGCTCAATGCTATCAAGTTACTGGTATCAACCCACAGTCAGGTCAGAGCATACCGTATTGCTAGTGTGGGCAAAGTAGTACACACACACTTGGGTAAGGAACTCATACACGTGAAGCGGGACATCTATGGCGACCTCCCCGAACCAACAGAGTATCTACTAGGTGAGAACCTAGCGGAGCGAAACAAACAGCTCCTCAAGTTGGTCAAAGCATCCGACAACTGCATGAACATGAATTGAGCATACCATGGCAATCGCAGAAACAGCTACGATTACCAGGGCAAGACTACGCCCTACAACAAGTTCCGGGGAAGTGGACTTTCAAGAGGCATTGGCGCGAGAGGTGCATCTAACTGGGGGGCGAGATCAGCGGCACCCGAAAAGAAGTATGGAGTACAAATGAAGACTATGCACAGTACGGCAACGTGCCATCCACCCCGAGAGGAGGGCATGGTCGAGGAAACCCTGGACGGGGTTTTCAGAAGTGAGACACCCACTCCAGGTGTGTGCGTCAACAGTCCAATTAAACACTGGTAAGCATGAAATCCCACTGTACGAAGAAATTAAAACAAAAGCAGGGAACATTGTGCATCATTTAACGTTTTGGAAACAGTTAACGTCTGATAAATGGATTTTAAATTGTGTAGTGGGGCTGACGATACCGTTCACTAGCACCCCAGTACAAAAGAGAGAACCTCACCCATTCAGAATGGATAAGGAAGAAAGAACATTTGTAACAAACGAGGTAAAAATGTTAACAAGCAAGGGAGTGTTAAGAGAGGTGGTTCCAGTACAGGAACAATGGATCTGTAAGGCTGAAGGCTAATGGAAAATTCAGAATGATATTAGACCTCACTGAACTAAATCAAATCATCCAGTATGAACACTTTAAAATGTTCAACATAAAAACAGCGTTAGATCTGATTGACAGTGGAGCATGGATGCCCAGTGCTGACCTCACAGATGCATACTATTCGGTAAACGTAAAACAATCCCAACGAAAATATTTGCGCTTTCAGATGGGAGAAACTCTACTCGAGTATCAAGTCCTACCCAACGGTCTAGCACCGGGTCCTAGGATTTTCACAAAATTGCTAAAACCAATTCATGTTGACATGGGTGAGAGGGGTCATATATGTTTCCCCTACTTAGATGACAGCTTTGTGCTTGCGAACACACATGACAAATGTCGTACAGCAATCATAGACCTTGTGAACCTATTTAAAAAGTTAGGATTTACAATAAGTCGGTATTAGAACCAACACAATGCCTGAAATTCCTGGGCTTTGAGATAAACTCAAATACAATGGAAGTTGAACTAATGGAAGATAAACTAACAAAATTCAGAGAAGCAGCCCTTGAGATAATTTTAATTTTTTTTTTCCTTGAAGATTTATACTGCCTATCATGGATAAGTCTGAATAGACTTGTTTTCACCATTAGACAGTTTGTCGATAGAAAGCCTGAGTCTACACTTTTACCGACCCAAGGGATTTTTAACCTCCCACACCACATAGACATGGTATGAGAGCAACTGGCCTTTGATGTCACTGTAAGTTATACACAGTGGTGGAAATCCAAATTGGCAGAGGTGGAGGCATGGAGAATCGAACCACCAACCTTCCAATTAGGAGTCCGACCTAGAAACAAATCAGACACTCTAACCACTCCGCCACAGAGAACACCACAACAATAAAACACCCATAATAAGACAAGTAGCGGGAGTAGTGGGGCACACTTCAAACAGTTGGAAAGGGATAAGATTAAGGCCCTAAAAAGAAGTGAGAGAAACTTTGACGACATAATGTGGATCTCAAATGAAGGTCTAGCAGACATAAGCTGGTAGTTAGAAAGTTAGAAGCACCAAGGCAGATCAGGAGGGAACCGCCAAAGATTGAGTTGTACACAGATGCCTCACTAGAGGGATGCGGGGCGCATACACAAACAACACAAACAGGGGGCCGTTGGCACCCAGAAGAACTAGCACACATAAATGTACTAGAACTAAAAGCCATACTTTTCGGCCTACGAAGCCTATGTAAGGTAGAAAACACGCACATACAAATATGTACGGATAACACAACGGCATTAGCATACGTTAAGAACATCGGTGGTACAAAGTCAGAGGACTGCTTGAGAGAGTCAATACAAATTTGGTAATGGGCACAGCTCCCAGAACTGGCTAACAATTTCACACATCCCAGGGGTCGAGAACGTGCTAGCAGACCTAAGGTCTAGAAAATTCACAGATCACCTAGAGCGGAAGTTAAACGAAAATATATTCTATGAATTATATGACTGTTGGGGCATACCAGAAGTGGATATGTTTGCTTCACAACTAAATAGACAGTTAGGGAAGTATCTCAGTTGGGAGCCGGAACCAGACAACTGGAAAACGGACGCCTTTACATTTAGCTGGGCTAATATGTTCATTTTCTGCTTCCCACTGTTTAGCCTCCTGCCACGAGTGGCGAGAAAAATCAAGGAAGATGGGACGAGGGTGATAGTGATCGGCCCACACTGGCCAGCACAAGCATGGCACCCGATCCTCCAAGAGGGGGCAAAAGAGCAGCGCAGGTTCCCCAAAAGGGTGGGGAACCTCTCTGGGACAGGGCACCTGTGCAGCGAAAGCAAAGGACCAGGGCTACAAGACATAAGATTGATGGCGTGCCTTTTCTAGCGAACACACTGGACGGGTATGACATTGATGAGAAAACTTTGCAACTCTAGAAACATTCCTGGAGGGACTCAACGAGAAAAAACTATCTAACATATATTAGCCGTTGGGCCCTGTAGGCGATCGAGGGGGGAGTAAAAGTATTAAACACCTCCATAGCGAACATACTGAAATACCTAAGAAATTACTCGTATAAATTGACTATATTGTTACTGGTGGTTTCCTCCCAGAGGGGACAAACGATCATTAACTTAATGATAGACAGAATGAGAATCGAAGAGGATTCCATTGTGTTCAAAATGAAAACTTTGCTAAAACACAACCAACTGGGCCAACCATTGGACTTGGTGAGGTTCTACACGTTCAAAGACAAACGTACACTGTGTGTGGTTAGGACGATCAAAAGGTACCTAGTAAGAACTGAAAAGATAAGGAGAAACAACAAACAATTACTCCTGTCCTACATCGGGCCACACGGGCTGATCTCACAAGCAACACTTGCGAGGTGGACGCTGAGCGTCTTGAACTTAGCAGGAATAGACACAGCCCGGTATAAGGGCCACAGCATGAGAGGGGCATCCGCTTCCTCAGCTCAGGTGGTGGGAGCAAATCTCAATGCCATCAGGCGCAACGTGTCCTGGAGGGACAGCAAAAGCTTTGCGCATTTCTAGCATAAGTCAATCGAGGATCCGGGAGAAACACAGAGACTAATCCTGTCCAAACGAAAGGCCAGAAAATAAAGTAGTGAAACAAGTGACAAAATGATATAGTCATGGTAGACAAAGTAGAACAAGCAAAATGAACACCTTAGACAAGGTGGTGGGTTGATACCATTGGTGTTAAAAGGTTGTCAATAAACTATGTACAGTGAAGCAATGCCATGAACAAAGCATGAGTGAAATATCAAAACAAAGGGTTTGTTAAATAAAGGTATATATATAAAGAACTATGTGAACATGCATTATTGAATACCGAAAATACGCACTCAGACGGTAAAAGAAATGACATAACAAAAAGTGCCCAGCATTATACTCATATATTTACAGAAATATAGAAGGACGGAAGAGGTAGACGAGGGAGGAGAAGAAGAAAGGAAGCAAGACGATATAAGTCGGGTCGCAAAAAACCCTGCTTCGAAGACTCTCCCCAGATACTTAACTTCCGGTATTCGGAAGATGAAGTAGGAATATGATAGTTAGACTAGACTTACTTGTAAGTTGAAGTATTACTGAGATTCTTACGAATCTACGAATATGAAGGTAAGAGTCAGGGGCCCACCCACCCGCACCTAAAATTAGGGATAAACAATGATTCACTCGAGTATAAACACAAAATTAAATAACATATTCCTAAAGGTTAGGGAAGGTCAGGGTACTGATCCTGGTTTTAGATTTGTTGCTCCCCTCCAACTATGAAAACTGAAGCCAGAACCGGCCTGCGTGGGCTTGACCTCTCCCCTGATCCTTACCCTTGTATTCATAGATCCGTAAGAATCTCAGTAATACTTCAAATTACAAGTAAGTCTAGTATCACTATCATATTGCATCAGGGAGCCTAGATAAGACAATGATTAGCACGCTAGCCCTAGAGTATCAAGTAGTGTGGGTTTGAAATTGTTCACCGAACCTACAATAATCAGTTTGGATAAGACAACAAGTCAGGTTTCCCAGGTTGCGTCCCGTCTGGTATTAACGTGGGACATGTACAGTCTGCCTGGTGTACTGTAAGCCTGATACAGTGACACAACCTCTGGACAATAACCAGGCCTGCTAACCTGATTTAGACTCTGTATTGGATCGACCACTATGAAACCAATCCAGTTTTCACCCGCTCAGAGCTATGTGGCTTAATGGAACGTTGTAACCATGGAGACCAGGACTGACAAAGCCTAAGTGATCCTGGACGGACGTGGTGGCAAAATTGGTAGAGCGCAGGCTTCCCATGTGGTAAGCATCCCAGCCCTGTCAAACCAGTGACTTGTACAATTTATACTTGTTGCTATATAGCATGGTGCTCAGCATTCACAGGATAGGACAAGGATTGGTCAGCTCAGTGTCAGGATAATGTGACTGTGTCTGCTGTTGAGAAACAACCCCTGTCAGTCTCTGGTGGGAGAAGTGTGTTTGAATGGACACAGCCTCAGCTGCCCTGCAGTCCAATGTGCCTGTTTGAGATGATGAACTAGGTCACGAAAGTGTTTGAGATACTACACGAGGTCATTAATTACACTTCTAGGGGCATGAGTGTTGTAGTCTGCACTGACCTCTCTATAAACATATTTTCTGTTTACTCTTTGGCTTTTGCATCTTAATAACATATAACGTCTCGTCAGGATAGGTACAGATTTATGACAGTACTCACCCATGGCACACTTTATGGTGCTGCCTCACTGGGAGAACGGGGCGCCAGCAGCAAGCTCTATGCTATAGGCCTACTGAGTCACATTATCCTGATACTGGACAAATCAGTCCTTGTCATATCCTAATAATGCCAAGTGCCAGGCTAGATAGTGACATGTATACATTTTGTGAGTCCTGGTTTGATCTTTTGAACCTTCCGCATTGTAAGTCAGTCTGCACGCTTACTGATTCCAGTCTATGACAACAGATTCTGTGACGTTAATACTAGTTCAGTTAGAAGAGGCATTAATTACAAGCATTAGTACAAACACTGTACACCTATTGCTATGAGAATATGATTGACCACATGATAGCCGTATGACACAGAAACCAACCACTTGCTGGTGTAATAGCATGAGGCACATTTAATCTTGACATGAAAACGAGGCTAACACACAACCAAGCTGAACCTTCGTGTTGCTGTAACGTTTGACATGCCTAAACCTTATATCATGTTTCCTCAATTATGCAGTGATTTCCTACTGGCTGGACAATTCCATACATATAAAAAAGGCTACATTTTAATTTAAATTACATTGTTATGATATTGCATTATGCTGCTATTTGACGCCGCTGTTTTATCATAACAATGATATCCCATATCTCTCATTTGGTGTATCTTCAAGGGTTCTGGTATGGGTAGGGGTACATGTATGTATACTCCTTTATAATATACACGTGAGAGGATGTGTCGTCGTACATGGCCAGTGTAGTAGTCCACACATGAGTCTCACCACCACACCATGGGTCCGGGGACTACTCTTGTCTGTACATGGTAACAGATGGTAGAAGGCAGGGCAGAGGTGGCTGTGACTTGGCTGGTCAGGGGGCGGGTCAATTGATTCAGCATGGACAGCAGAGGATCGAAAGGAATACATGGCGAAGCAGATGTTTTCTCTTGCCCGCCTTGTTCTTCACATGTGTGCGATACACAAGGGCAATCGGCTGTACACGACGACACGACCTATCATACTGGTGCCGTGACCAGGCCTCGCCCTACTGCGAGGTGTGTCTTTAACATTTGTGTAGATCTCCCCTGGTCTGAGTATGCGGAATGCAATCTAAATAAAGAATTGAATTGACTAAGCTAAATAAAGAAGTGAATGGAATACTTCCACAGTACGTTGCTTGCGGTGCCAGCCTCATTCTGAGTAAGGACTTTCAAGCTTGACCATTCTTTAAGAGTACATATTAATAGGTCTATGGTATTGGACTCATCGTGTGGAATTTACCTACAATAAGCACGGCACATCATCGCCAAGTGTTCCTGAAAGTAAACTCTTTCTAATCCTTTCACATGTATTATATGCACCCATTTGAGTGTCAATATATATATAGAGAGAGAAACAGAGATCAACAGATAGTTTGTGTGTTGGCGTGTTACATCCTGGCAACATCTAAGGTAATATCTGGATCAGTGCCGACTTGTGACAATGCCGACTTCATAGTGCTGCCCCACTGGGAGACCAGGTTGCAGGTACCATGACCCAATTTCCAGCTCAGTCACATTATCCTGATACTGAGCTATCCAGTCCTTCCTTGCCCGATCCTAGGAATCCTGAGTGCCAGGCTAGATAGTGACAAGTATCAATTTTGTAAGTCATTGCTTTGACTCAGCCGAGTTTCAAATTCCCGACCTTGCACACAGGAAGTCTTCGCTCTTCCGATTTAGCCACCACGTGCAGTGATAGAGAGATAGAGAAAGAAAGGTACAAACTGAGGCAGACAGCAGAGAGAGCCATTTGTCGCGCAGGAGCTGGTGTTGAACTTGGCCTGACCTGGTTCGTTGGGCTGGCGTCTTTATGCCAGTAAATCAGAGGCTTAGTGCTAAGTCCAGCCAGATCTGGGCGCATGCGCACAGCTTAAAGGGGACGGGCAGCTTGTGAACAGCTGGATCCAAGCGCAATACACCAGGTTCCAAAATAAGGGGAGGCGGCAAGGTCGTACAGTGGCTGTCATTCATCTAGTGAGCAGTTCCAGGGATTAGATCACTCCTAGAAGAACACTACCAATGAGTAACCCTAGATTCACAGTTTCAAGGAGTTATCCTAGGATAACAATTCCAGAGTCATCCTAGAATAAAGGTTCAAGTTGAACTTCAACTGATCAATTTTAGAATAATAGGTCCAGAGATTGATCATAAAATAAAATTAATAATTGCTTTTTCTATTATATCAGATGGGATGGCTGAATGGATCAGAATGCTGGCTGGCTTTCTTTTTGGGAGGTCACAAGTTCGAAACCTGACCAAAACATGCTCATGACTTACAAAATTTATATTTGCACATCGCATAGTATATGCATTGCATTCAAATATGAGATATTCATATTTAACAAATATATGTTTTAGGGACCGTGCTTGTTCTGTCTATGAACACAGTGACTGAATCGGTTCACGTTCAAATCCTGGTCGAATCAAACCAACAAATTACTAATTTGATACTTGTCGTTAACTATGATGATACTTGTCGTTAACCACCGGATGCTGGTTTTTGGCATTACTAGGCTAGAGCGAGGACTGATTAACACAGCATCAGTATAATATAACTGAGTGGAAGTTGGAACATCGGGTCCTTGTTCGGCGGGCTGGTCTCCTAGCCCGGAAGCTATGAAGTCACCATGAGTATTGCACTGTCAAAAGTCTCTAAAGTCCCGGTCACATACGTGTTAGTGGATGTAGTTGGATGTAGGTGAACGTAGTGGAGGCTAATGTAGTTGAACGTGGTTGAACGTAGTTGAATGCACTGCAGAAGTATGGATGCAGGTACATTCAACTATGTTCAACTATGTTCAACTATGCTCAACTATGTTAGCCTCCACTACATTTACTGGACTTAGTTGAACGTAGTGGAGGCTAACATAGTTGAACGTACTGGAGATGTATGGATGATGGTATGTTCAACTATGTTCAACTATGTTCAATTATGCTCAACTATGTTAGCCTCCATTACATTTAGTGGACGTAGTTGAACGTAGTGGAGGCTAACATAGTTGAACATAGTTGAACGTACTGGAGAAGTATGGATGATGGTACGTTCAACTATGTTCAACTATGTTCAACTATGTTCAACTATGCTCAACTATGTTAGCCTCCACTACATTTAGTGGACGTAGTTGAACGTAGTGGAGGCTAACATAGTTGAATGTAGTTGAATGTACTGCAGATGTTTGTTTGTTTGTTTGTTGTTGTTTTACGTCCTAGCAACATCTAAGGTCATATCAGGACGGACGTACTGGAGAAGTATGGATGCTGGTATTTTCAACTACGTTCAACTATGTTAGCCTTCACTACGTTCAACTACACCCACTAATGTGTATGTGACCAGGCCTTTAGCGTCCTGATAGACCATAGATGTTGCTAGGACGTAAAATCCCGACAAACAGACGAGAAAACCATTCTCATTGTCAAATTAGAGAACGGTACCGAGAATGCCGACCAGGTTGTAAAGGCCCTGTCACACTACGACGTTTATCACGAACTCGCTTCGACGCGTGCCGACGTGTTGGGTTTTTGTTCAAAACGTTGGTACACGTCTGGTACATTACCGGCGCGTTACCGGCGCGTTGGTACATAGCAACGTTTGAATGAACACGTCGGCATGCGTCGGGCCGCGTCGAGGTTTTGTGCTTGCACAAAACTTTCGACGGGCCGCAACGCGCGGCAGCGTGTTGGCGGGCGCATTACGGACGCGTTAGCAACACGTCGACACCCGTTGGCGGCGCGCCGGCGCAACGCTGGCAGGACGTTGATCAATGTCGGTTAACGTTGGCTTTTTTTTCCCCAAAATGCGACCGTTCCGTCGGCGCATCGGGAACGTCCCATCGACGTGTTGTGGGCGCCCCATTGGTGTTGCTCCAGCGTTTCTCGGTGCATTGGACGTGTTGCCGGTGCGCCTGGATGCGTTGGCCGCACGGTGTGGACGCGCTGCGGGCGCGTCCTAACGTATTGCTGGTGGGTATGTACGCATTGACACGGTATTAACACGACACCAACGCGCCGTCAACGCGCCGACAGCGCGCCAATGGCACGCTGGGAACCCGCTGGCGGGACGTTGACATGCTGTTCCGCCGCGCGTCGAAGCCCGTTGGCCGTGCGCTTATAGCACGCTACTAACACGCTGCGCCGCGTCAAATTTCTCCCAAAGCGCCGAAAAGTTTGACGTTTGTCGACGGGTTGCAAATATTTTGCGCGTTGGCGGCACGCCGGAACACACGTCGTAGTGTGACAGGGCCTTAAGTGTATTAATCTTGATCCGCCCCGCCCTCCCTGTGCCGGTATCCCATCTACCAACCCATAGTCGCCATGCTCTACATTAAGTAGGCTACCATTGGGCAATGACAACATCCGCCAGGACATCGCCGCTGTCATTATCTGATGGTGTCTCCCCATCCAGTAATCAGTGCTTAATCCCCTGGCCATGTTAAAAGGGTAGGGGTACATGTATGTAAAATATTCCGATTTACTGCATTGGCGGGGGGAATGCAAATGTTCTATTATTGATCGGGTATACGTGACCAGGTGCATGTATGTGTATATGTAGGTGCTGGTGGTGCCTGATTGAGATGTAAATACACATAGTGGTGCCTGCAGGGCTGTGTATAATGGGCACTCAGAGCCTACCCCCTCCCCCCTCTGCTAGGTAGGATCACCACACTCAGGCTCAGGTGGTGGCCAGGGGAGCCACACAGCTTGGTGGTGGTGGGAAGATCACTGGTAACCATGGGGACCAGGAATGTTGGATCCCTATTGGTAGAGCTAAGGATGCTTGTTTCTCATTGGGGGAATAGGGTGGGGTGATACTCTACACTGAATCCATGTACCATATAAATAATAAACCAGTGGGCTTGACTCTCTCTCTTCTTTCACACTTTATACTCTTCCTTTCTCTTTGTCTGTATTGATTTCACTATAGCCTGCCTACACAACCACAGATTCGAGCCATAGACTTTAGATGTATATATATATATCCATATATACTTACTGAGGTTTGCAGTTTATTGATTTAAACTAGCTGTTCGCACAGTCTCACAGCACAGTAATTTACCTGAATATGGGAAGTTATATTTTACTGGCAACTATTTCAAATTAGATCAAATAGCACGATATGGCCCAATTGGTAGAATACAGGCTTGGCGCGCGGAAGGTTGGGAGTTCAAATACCCACCGAGTCAAACCAATGGCCTATAAAATTGTTACTTGTCACTACCTAGCGTGTCACTCAGCATTAAGTGGTGGCTGTTTACAAAGGATGAGCAGACCATTGCTAATTAGATACAAGGTTCACCCTCATCTAACATAGGGGTGAATGACAGCCCTGCCTAAATCTGAGCAAAAACTGCTTTGGTAGGAATTGACAGTGGATACGGTGGTTATCTATACTTGTGTAGATTTGAGAGATTCGGAGAGAATGCAAGAAACCAACATGGCCTCCACAATGACAACGTCAATGATTTTGACAATGATTGTATGTCTGTCGACCCCTCACAGGGTATGAGAGCAACAATATAATAGGACAGAGTGTAAAGTAAATAGCAACTCAAAATGGCATGTTCATGCAAGCAATCGTGTTCAAGAAGTTGTTTTACAAATATACATAGTAATATATATCATATCAATCACTAAACAAGGGTTGCTAGTTGTATGCACACTTCCAACTCATACCACTACATATTTTAAAACACAATCTATTAGTAACCACTATTTAGGCTATTTAGGAACATAAGTATAACACACACATATGTCTTTATAAGAGTTGGGTTGCAGCCACCTGTTTAAAGCAAGGAGAAATCCCTATTCAACTTTTAGAGCGGGCGACCAGCGCAGTGTGGTAGGCACCCGAATAAAGATCATTATGCAACGAGACGTCAACGTGTGTAGTCGATTATTTAACATAACATCACACGGTGTCAGAAGCGGAACTTTTGATACGCCATGGCTCTCTCGAGTTTGAAACCGCCCAGTCCTCTGAACCTGGAAGACAATATAGCAGCGAACTGGAAAGCCTGGATTCACTCATACAGTATTTACACCACAGTAGGCGGAGTGTTAAGCAGGAGCGACAAAGTACAATGTTGTGTATTTCTGCATGTCGCTGGGGCTGAAGCACAGAAAGTACACCAGTCGACAAACTTTGCTCCGGGAGAGACGGATAAAATTGCTCCGCTCAGGGAAGCTTTCAGGCTGTATTGCGAGGGCAGAATGAACATTACAGTGACAAGATACAGGTTCAATGCGTATAACCAAGGTCAAGAGAGTTTGGATGCATACATCCGAGAAGTTAGGCACAAAATAAGACATTATCATTATGGGGCACTAGAGGAGTCGCTCATGTGTGATAGGTTGGTCAGCGGCATCAAGTGCAACACCCTCCGGGATCGGCTGTTGCAAACCCCAAAGTTGACACTCCAGCTTTGCGAGGAGATGTGTTGGATGAGTGAACATTGGGTGAAACAGATAACGGGATCCAGCGATGCTGATTATTCAGTAGATGCCGTGCGGCGTTACGAACCAACGCAGCAGTCTACACGTGGGCAACAACAACAACAGCAGTGGCAGTCTCCTAGATGGGGACGGGATCAGCAAGGCAGCGGCGCGGGTGTGCGCCCGGAGTGTGCATTGTGCGGGTATACACACAGGCCTGACCATGATGCGTGTCATGCCAAAGGAAAGGCTGCCAGGGTGTTCTGGCTGCCAGAAAATTGGTCATTTTGCGAAGGTGTGCCGAGGCAGGTCGACAGCTGTAAATGAAATTACAGTGGAAGGGTACGGTGACCAGAGTGACTGGCAGGGTGAGTTACCGGTGGATGATTTGTTCATTGGTGCGATATTGTTGGATGCAAACAAATCAGCCGATTTGTGGTTCGCATAGGATCCATGGATGTCAGCTTCAAGTTGGACACAGGGTCAGAGGCGAACATCATTCCGATGGAGGTGTTCAAACTGAGATGACCAAGCCTCGATGTCGTTTGGTCACCTGCCCCGGCCAGACGATCAACCTGACGGGCGAGACCAAGCTCCGAGTTTGGGACCAGTGGCTGCAATTCCAAGTCATTGAGAAGGGATGTCTGATCCTCGGGAAGGATGTATGTGTCCGGTTACGCATCTTGTCTCGCGTGGACAGCGTTGAAGTACAGAACCCGGGGGACAGAGTTGAAGCACATAAAATGGTAAAGTCCTTTAATGATGTGTTTACGTGCCTTGGTACCATTAAAGTAGAAGCAAAAATGTATGTCGATAATAGTTTCCAGCCAGTGGTAGATCCACCCAGAAGAATCCCACATGCCATCGAAAGTAAAGTAAAGAAAGAGTTGGACAGAATGGTTGAGTTAGATGTGATAATCGAAGAAAGTGAACCAACCCCATGGGTGAATTCTATAACAATAGTAAAAAAGCAGGACTAAATCCGAGTGTGTTTAGACCCTACCAAGTTGAACAAAGCCATTATGAGGAGACCGTATCTGACTAGAACTATTGAGGAGGTAGTGGCGAAGCTCGATGGAGTGAAATATTTTTCGGTCATTGATGCCAAAAGTGGGTACTGGCAAATTCAGCTTGATACGGAGAGTTCCAAATTGTGTACTTTTAACACCCCATGGGGACGGTTCAGGTATGCACGGCTGCCATTCAGAATCAAGATGGTGGGAGACATTTTTATTTATGAAATGAATCATATTTTGCTAGATCTAAAGGGGATGAATGTGATAAATGATGATATATTGGTATATGGTAAAACCATGGAAGAGCATAATGACAATCTCCGAGTTGTTCTGAAGTGAGCGAGAGAGGTGAATCTATGGTTGAATCCAGACAAGTCAAGCATATGTAAAGCCAGTGTAGAGTATGTAGGCCACATCATTTCGGGCGCGAGGATTAAACCAACCAATGAGAGAGTGCAGGCGATCAATGACATGCCCACTCCGACTACAAAGCAAGCAGTACAAAGATTCTTAGGCATGGTGGCATATGTGGGAAAGTTCATCCCGAATCTCGCGCAAATAGTGAAGCCACTACGTGTATTAACAAACAAAGAAATTGTGTGGCATTGGCAGGTAGAGCGGGAAGACGCCTTTAATAAGTTAAAGTATTTGATAACGCATGCCCCGGTATTGCGGTTCTACGATGTGAAGATAGAGATAACCTTACACGTAGATGCATCTGAGTCTGCTTCAGGAGGTGAGGCCCATAGCGATGGCTTCAAAGGCATTAGATGGCACACAGAGTAGCTATGCTGTAATTGAGAAAGAATTACTGGCTATATGTTTTGGATGCTGAGCACAAAGATTTTGCAAAAGAGTATGAATTCGAAGTGGTGTTCTCAAGCCCGCATTACCCGCATAGTAATGGACAAGCTGAGCGGCACATTCAGACGGTAAAGACCATGATTAAGAAAGCAATGAGGGAAGAAAATGACTACAATTTGTATCTGTTAAATTTTAGGAACACCCCGATAACAGACTTGAGTGCATCACTGGCTCAGTTGTTAATGAGTCGTAGGTTGCATTCAAAATTACCAACTTTAGTTAAAGAGTTGAAGCCAGAAATAAGAAAAGTAAAGACAAATCAGATAAAGAAGATTCAGCAAAACCAAAAGAAATGGTATGACAGACATGTGGGGAAAGGGCACAGGCAGTTGAAAATTGGAGAGAAGGTTAGATACATCACGCACAAAGGAAATTGGGCATCAGGTATGTGAGGGAGATACACGTAAATCTGAGTTAAAAGGTCAGAATAATGTAACATTCAACAGAAACCGCAAGCACATATTTCCAGTGAAACACAAAATAATTGTAAATTCAACAGAATGAAACAGGGCCAGCACGGCAAAATATAAATCTACCGGATAAACAAGATAACAGACCAAGTAACTACATAACAAGAAACGGGCATGAGAGCAAACCGGTAATCAGGCTCGGTTATCAGTAGGGAAACAACCGACGACAGGCTATCAGGTAAGCTGAAAGAATACGCTAGCGGGAGGCATGCGAAAGTATGTAGCAGGCAGCATGTATAATTGTTGCAACTAAATAGGTTATCTAAAGTAGGGACGGGATTATGATAGCGGTAGCAAGCTCCCATGGTACGGTGGGAAAGGTTAAGCGCATGAAAGGCATAACATATAGTCAAGTGGTATAACCTAACTAAGTGACATGTAGTAAGAAAGGCAAAGCCAATTGTAAAATTAAAATGTGAGAGATTGCATTGTCTTTATAGTAACTCGGATATGAGTCAGGCATAGTGTAAATAAATGCGTGAGCATTGTAAATACATGTATGATAATACACATGGGTATTATTTGTGTTTTGTTTTGGTGTTTTTTTTTATTTTTGAAGGGAGATAAGGCCAGGCATGTGTGCCATAAGAGCCAGTGATTAATGGATATTAACGAGCATGCAAGAAATGTAAAATCTCTATCACAGGCATGTGGTGTTAAAATATATGCGATGTATGTGTGTCGATAGACATACAGTGTTGGGAAAGTGGACTTTAACGAAAGCGTGAGTCAGGCATGGTATAGGACAATATTCATTATGTGCATGACTGTCACAGGACTGTGTGCGGAACTGGTGAAATTGGTTCTGACTAAAGAAACTTCATTGTGAGATATACTGTGACATTGATATGTGTAATACTTGTATTGAATCTTTATTGTTTTATTGAAAGGGAGATGCAGGAGAGAATGTTGCGGGAGTAAGACATTGCTATGGTGACTGACCTACCAATGACTGGCTCTGAAGGTTTTCGCAAGGTGGGAAAGCCCAAGTAACACCTACCCGGACGAGCCCCGGATGTTTAATCGGACCATCCCCGAACCACAACTTCCCCCCTCCCCCAGACTGTTTTGCTGTTTTGGTCGTTTTTGGGCTCGCAGTCACAAATACACGGTCTAGCCCCCGGTCTAGCTGACCACCCCCGGACTACCCGGTGTATCCACAGAGTAGTCACGGATCAGTTCCGGACTTGAAGTGGACTTGCTCCTGCTATACATATACAAAAATGGGGCTCATCCTGGACTGAACCGTGGTAAACCGGGCTATTTCTGACGATGCGTGGCTAATCCGGCTTGTCCGGGTCTTATCCGGGCAGTCCGGGAGTGGTCCGTGGCTATGTTGGGGCTAGTCCGGGGCTGGTCTGGGTTAAACCGTGGCTAAAACATGGCTCATCCAGTTTAAAACACCTGGACTGCCCCGGACGGTACACAGACTAGCACCCGCAGCAGCCCCAGACTACCCGGACCACCCCCAGATTACACCCGGATGATGCCGGATGATGCAGGATCGAGCCCGGATTGCAATATTCCCCGGATCGCCCCTGGCCTGTTCTCCCAGTTGGGCAGCACTATAAAGCCATCATGAGTGCACACTGTCACTAGTCGGTACCCGTCCTGATATGACCTAAGATGTTGCTAGGATGTAAAACAACAAACAAACAAATTGAAGTTGTGGTATTCTCTGGGAAGAGAGCCTATGGGAAGCCTATGGGAAGAGAGTTTTGACAAGCACACCAACATTAATTTAGTATGTTTGTACTTCAAATATCTCCAAAGTTAACACTTTTAAATCATAGTTATTTCAGATGAAAGTATGGTACATTTTTTGTTTGTTCTTGAAGATTCATACTGCCTGTCACAGATAAGTCTGAATAGACTTGTTTTCACCATTAGACAGTTTGTCGATAGAAAGCCTGAGTCTACACTTTTACCGACCCAAGTGATCTTTAACCTCCCACACCATATAGACATGGTATGAGAGCAACTGGCCTTTGATGTCACTGTAAGTTATACACAGTGGTGGAAATCCAAATTGGCAGAGGTGGGGGGCATGGGGAATCGAACCACTGACCTTCAGATTAGGAGTCTGACCTAGAAAAAAGTCAGACACTCTAACCACTCCGCCACAGAGAACACTCCGCCACAATGATCAACCCTCTATATATATCTCAGAACATTATTACGCAACTTTACTGACTGATAATGTGGGAGAGAACCGAAAAAGACTTAAGGTGAACAGAAAGAAAGCGATGGGTGGGTGGGTAGTAGGTTATCTGGGTCACCAGCTCGCCTTGAAGTGAGGCCGTGAAGGCCAAGAGGGTTCCGACGGGCGAAAGAGTGGGACATATGGCAGCCAATCAGGAGGCGACGGGCGAAACGACCCAGGGTGCAGTGTGGTGGAAGGCGGTCTCACCCATCATTCCATGCCAAGTCAGACACAATCCGATCAATTGTGACCAAATATAATTTCTTAAATTTAACTGATAGTATCCTTTTTAATGGTTGTATTTCGAGCTTCTTGAAGTGAGATCGTACACATAATCATATTCAGTATTTTATACTTGTATTTGTTGGTATATTATTTGATAAGGTAAGGGACATTTCAATCACAGACAATTGGTCTTCCTCATTCCACTGCTCCTTGCCCTATCCTAATAATGCCAAGGCCAGGCTAGGTCACAACAAGTATAAATAGTTAAGTCATTGTGTGAGCGTCACAGCAAAGCACAGGTGCACCAAACTGCAATAAATATTGAATCAGTGCGGCCAGTATTTGAAGCTGCATATGTAGCGATACCATCCAAGTGTTATATATAATTATATGTGTGTGTGCGCGTGTGTAGCAGTTTGGAAAATTTGATACTTGCATCAGGTTATGTGGCTTTAATAGAGATGAATGAATGGCGCAAACTTTGGCATTGCACGGGACCTCTGGGGTGGGATTTGATTAAAGCTAGACCTCGCCTACAAACGAGGGCCCTAGCCGTTTATAATCCAGTCATCGACGTTTCTGTTCGCCAAACCCGGTGTGGCAGTAAATCGCAAACCCCTGGAAATTGCACACCCCGGGGTTTGCGATTTACTAGGAAATCACAAACCCCCCCTGGAAATTGCAAACCCCCCTGTGTTTTGGGACTGATTCGGGCCAAATCTATTCAATGCGACCATATTTAACAGAATTACATACTCAAATCGTGAAATTTCATTAAATTAACCCTAAATTCGAAGCGTTATTAAGGCTACCGCCGTAACGGCGGAGATATTAGCAGTAGGGTAAAATACGCCGTGATGTGTGCTGCGGCAATGCTATGTCTATGGGGAGCATTTATTTTTGTAAAATAAATAAAAAAACTTTCATCGAATCGATTAAAAATATCTCAATGCGCGATTGAAGAGGAAGATCTGAGGTATTTAATTTAACCTAAGAGCAATTTTATCTGAAAGTATTAAAAACAGAGATAATAGTGAAAGTTGGGATATTCTGAGTGTCAGTGCCAGTGTTAGCCTTACCAGATCATGGTAAGGCTAACACTCAGAATGGGGGGTTTGCGATCTCCAGGGGGGATATGCGATTTCCTAGGAAATCGCAAACCCCCCATGCCCATATATGGCATGGGGGTTTGCGATTTCCTAGGAAATCACAAGTGGGGGTTTGCGATTTACAGGGTTTGCGATTTCCTGCTACACCGGGTCTTCCGCCGTACTGCAATAGGAAACAACAGGCTCTACCCGACATAGAACGGGCTGCAGTACTCGGTGGTGTGAGTGAATGGTTATTGGGGGAGAGGGGGGTTGGGCGGACCGAGGGGAGGGAGTGGAGGGGAGTGGAGGGAGGAGGGGAGTAAGTCGGAAGTGGACGGATAGGACGGGGAGAGTATAGAGACAGGGGATGGAAAGGAGAGGGAAGAGAAGAGAGGAGGGGGAGGGGGTGGGGAAGGAGAGAGGAAGGGAAGGCAGGGCCAGGAAGGGAGGGGAGGGGAATGAGGGAGAGGAAGGGACGGGAGGAGATTGAGAGAGGAAAGGAAGGAGATGGGATAGGAAGGGAGATGAGCGGGAGAGGAAGGAGGGAGGGAGATGGGATAGGAAGAGGGGGGGAACAGGAGGAGATGAGAAGGGAGAGGACGGTTGGGGAGGAGATGGGAGAGGAAGGGAGGGAACGGGAGGGGATGCAACGGGAGAGGAAGGGACGGGAGGAGATGGGAGAGGAAGGGAGGGGACGGTATGGGATGCAACGGGAGAGGAAGGGACGGGAGGATATGGGAGAGGAAGGGAGGGGACGGGAGGAGATGAGACGGGAGAGGAAGGGAGGGGACGGGAGGAGATGAGACGGGAGAGGAGAGGAAGGTGGGGAGGAGATGGGAGAGGAGGGTGGAGGGAGGGACAGGAGCGGAGAGGGAGAGGAAGGGATGGTGAACTGTGCATCAACTAGGATATCACACAGATTGTTTGCGAGTGAAATTGTGCCCGCTTAATCAACAATGAATGCATTAAATCCTGCCCCTGATGGTAGCGGACACAATGATGTTGGAAGCAGTGTACCACAAATGCTACATGGACGGTTTATATTAATGCACGTATAATACTGCGCAACCTCCGTGTACAAGATTAATTAACGGGAGCTATCGCGACTTATGACTGCCGGAGAGGAACTTAATGTAGAAATCCACACGTCAGCCTCACCACCATGTTATGGTGCCGGAACTACACGGACTACGACAACACATGTTAAGAAGACACATTACACCCCTCGCGACACTCAAAAAAAGGGGGCAGGAGGGAAGCGCCCTTGCTTCCATCATAATAGGGACCGTGGATGTGATTTGACGGAATATGGATGCCGGCAATTGTGGCGCAAGCGGTGAGGCTATTACTGCTAATAGCCCGCGTAATGCCATTACAGTAACGCCCCCTTTTTGTGTGCGCCGCGATATATATTTCAACTCGACTACAAGTCAGCTGGACAGTCCTGTAAACCGCATAAATAGTTCCTATAAATGTTCTCCTATTAATGAGGACGAACATTGTTTTGACATCGGAGTTACTGGAAAATATAGTGATATAACTATGGATAACAATGTGCATTATGATATAGAAGCAACAACTGCTATGACGAGTCTGGGTGATACGGCTCGTAATGAGGTTATGGTTGCCGACACTGGATGTGATCAATTATTTTGTAATGTTGATGTCGATGCGAATATATGTAAACTTTCGGCAACGGACTGTGCTACGGCAAGAGTAGAGAACTCTGATAGTGGCATTACAGATATCGTAACTTGTGATAGTATATTAGTGAATAATATAATTAAGATTGATGCCCATACAAATTAATTTGAATTTTCAGCGACAGACATTGACGTTAATATTCAAACAATTGCGACTAGCTATATTGTGACCAACACTAACACTGATACTAATACTAATAATGAACCATTTTTGCACCATGACTGTATAAATATAAATTATGTCGGCACAAATACCCATATGGCTTCAGTCGATGAATGTTGTGAAACAACACGTGCAGAACCGGCGCGCTGGATTAATCCAGCTAATTGTAGTCCCCTTTTAAATGTTGAAAACGTCTTCAATGATGACATTTATTTTCGGGTAGAATTAATAAATGAACCAGGACATATATCCGTGGTATTCGATATTACCCATTCTTGTGAAGCTGGGAACTGTGCTTCTAAGCACTTTATTAACGGTTCTATTAGTCAACTGAAGCCCTGTCGGTTTTTTGTCGAATTATTCCTAAGAGGGGAAGTTGATCCCGATTGGTTCTATATCCTAAAATGAGTCTGATACGGGTTCGAAGTTATAGACCGTGATTGTACTTTAGCATATTCTGTAAGGTGAACAAATGCATAATCCGGACTATAATACAATAACGAATAAGCTGCGGTCAGAGTTCAGCCAAGGCATTCTAAATAAAAACTCTCAATCCACTTAGCTCTTTCTATTCTTCCTTCACCTCAGGTAGAGATAGGGTTTATACATATATACACATATAATACATATGTAGATTATATATATATATGTGTGTGTGTACAGTACTAGTTGCGAGGTGCTGGTGGTCCGAGTGTGGTAAACACTGCCCACTGCTGTGCGCGCAGTGCCGTGATCCCTGCGCGGTGCGGCCGGACATCAATCACCTACCGGCTTCTGCTGCTGCCAACCCGCTCCCCAAGTCCTCAGTCGAATCTGTCATGCGGCCACCTTCCTTATACGCACGCAGTCTCGGACAACCTGAGGGAGTAGATTGACCTATAAATGAGGGGTTTCTCTCCGTCGTTGGTATGAATAAGTTAAGGAGTCGAGTCGACATGGAATTAACAGTGTACCGGCAGGGAAATCGGTGCCACTTCTAGTAGCCAGAGTTGGGCACATGTAAGGGAGTATTATCGCACTTTATTATGGGTATGTTTGCTTTATAATCCACTAAGGGACTATGAACATTGATTGATTGGTTGATTGATTGGTGGTTTCTTTACGCCGTGTCGGCAGCATAGACCATA
Organism: Branchipolynoe longqiensis; assembly: GCA_030323885.1. Taxonomy (NCBI): domain Eukaryota; kingdom Metazoa; phylum Annelida; class Polychaeta; order Phyllodocida; family Polynoidae; genus Branchipolynoe; species Branchipolynoe longqiensis. The sequence continues at coordinate 12,908,236 of CM059198.1, read as the reverse complement.
TTCACGGCGAGAAATGTTTGTTTTTTGTTCAAACCATCGCTTTTGCATGTAAAAGCAGATAATCAATTATGTGCCAATAGACACTCATTAAATTAGAAAGCTCACAATCATATATTTGTGGTCAAGGGAAGCAAATTCCCATAGAAAAAGAAAAGTTTTATTAATAATTGATAGAATTTACTTAGTAAATTATATCAGGTGGTACAGTCCAGCTGCCCTCAACAAGGCTTAAATGTTTTCTTGTTTTACTTTAGTAAAAAGGTTGTGTACACTGTCTGCAGTGTAGAATTGTTGGCGCAGGGCCAACAAATCAACGCAACTTAGTAAAATGTGTTTGAGTGTCAGCAGGGTGGTTCCCCCTTGAGCAGAAATGCATGTGTAAGCCACGAGTGGCCAATACGGCAGCGGCTAAGGACCACTTGGTCGCGCCAAACTCTCGCATGAGTATGTGGTGGTTTTCCCACAGATGGTTCAATTTCTTTAAGTTTATTAATGTTTTCATCCTACTCATGTTGGCATTTAGATTGTATGTGGGTGGCTATTAGTGGTTTCAGATCAGAGTGAGGGATCAGACATGGTTGGACTATAAACAAGGACAACACAATCATCAGTTCTGTTCATGTGTACTATGACCCCGTACAGAGACATTACTATTTAAAGGAGAAAAGTATGCTTCTCTACAACAAGTACAAAGCATTAAGGGAATATATAGGACACTATCACCACCAGTTCTGTATATGTGTGCTCTATAAACCAGTAATATAGACAAGAACACTAGCAGTAGCACCATCAGTTATGTATGTGGGTCACTCTCCTAAAAAGTGTTCAGCATGGGATGGGATTTTAAAACATCAATACAACAAACTTTCTACTTATTTCTTTGCTTATACTCTTCATATTCATGTTCAGATTGGATGTAAGAAATAAGGGAAATAAAATAAAGTGTGTGCAACTTTGGTCCTTTTAGTTATGTACCAAAAAAAACATTTTACAGTTAGCCATTTGGAACATGACATGTGGGACATGGTTGCATCCTTACTAACACCTTGTATTGCATTGATATATCAAAAAGGAAGTATTTATTAACATGTATGCATGCTTAAATTAAAAACCAAAAATGTGATGTCTTCAGAAATAACATTACAAATTTCCAACATATATGTAATCAGTGCTGTCTGGATGTCACACAAATATTTTACACTAATTATTCAGTGAATAAAGCATGGCTGGGAATTACTTTTTGTTATCAATATAAGCACTACATATTTCTGTATATTATGCCATGATTAAGATGCTTCTAAGTATGACACTATTTAATTCTGCTTAGATGTTTTATTAAACAGACTGTATGGTGTCCTAAATATGTGTTACATCTGAGCAACACATGCTATACTGACATAAGACATAACTTAATCATGGACTACACCTTTGTTTTTTATCTCATCAATTTATATTTTACATAGATGTAAAGGGCATATTTCCAGCTTTCATTTACAACCAAAAGCATTTTTAAAATTCAAATATTAGATTTTAACTCTCCATGTGAGACTTGTGGCCAGTTTAGTTTTCAGGAGAGTGACCCATATGTGATGTATAGGCATTATAAAAGTATAATTAATCGGAAGCGTTCACTCCTTATTATATTCTAAGTGATCTACTGTAGTTATCTATTATTAATTGTTCATCGACTATGCAACCGGGCTGATTGTTTAATATTATAGTTATATGATCCATTAGCGGAATATAAAGAGGGACACTACCACCATCACTATATGTGGTTTATAATCCACGTGGAGAATATAACAGGTTGGAGAGCTTACCTCGTTTGGGCTACGGTGGTTATTGGATGTCCAATTGAATTACCAAGGTCGAATTTGATATAAGATTATGTAGTGAAATGACATCTATGCCTGTAACACAATGAGTTTGGGATAATTTTACTATTGGAGCATATCACAGGAAAGGAAAAGATTATATGAAGATCCCTGATTAGTGTCATGATATTTAGTTTGGGCGTTCTCTGTGGTGGAGTGGTTAGAGTGTCTGACTTCTTTTCTAGGTCAGATGCATGATTTGAGGGTCGGTGGTTCGAGTCCCTATGCCCCCACCTCTGCCAATTTGGATTTCCACCGCTGTGTATAACTTACAGCATCATCAAAGGCTGGTTGCTCTCATACCATGTCTATGTGGTGTGGGAGGTTAAAAATCCCTTGGGTCGGTAAAAGTGTAGGCCCATGCTTTCTGTCGACAAACTGGCCCCATCGCAGCCCTGAGAATCAGCTATCTGATTGCAAATCCTGCTACCACCATCCACCACCAAGAGCATGTCCTCATACCTCTGCTCGAAAATCCCTTGGGATAACTGGTGGAAGGACACGAAGAAGAAGAAGTTTGGGAACTAATTTGTAAAACAAGATTCAAATGTTAGCGCTGAATGACAATAAACCAGGTTCCCTGTGCTAGTTACTGTATTGGTATAACCAAACACCCACATCACAATAGAGGTAGCTCCAGTGAGCCATGGGGGTATATGCTGGTCAGTGGCAAACCCTGTGTGACTGCCCCCCACCCCACACACACACGGTGACTGTCTCCCCCCCCAGCCCCACACCACACACCCTTTACACCCCTTCACATGCAGTGGCCAGCCTACTAGGGGTTGGGGGTTAGTTCAGAGAGGGAGAACAGTGAGCATGTCAGATTAGGTTTATTAGCAGTATTAGTACCTATATTTGATCAATTATTATTATTGTAATTATTATTATCGTTTTATTATCATTATTATCATTATTTATGTTGTCCTTATTAATATCATTATTACTGAATTATTATCATTAATGTCATTATTAATGTATTTATGTCTATAATTATGAATGTAATGATGTATATGATGATGTATATAATGATGTATATACTTGTGTATATAATTGTCCATGTTGCCGGTAACATGTTTAATTCAAAACCCTGACTACGGGCTTGATATTATGAATACCATAGATACCATTCGTAGCACGCGTCGCTATGTACAAAGTTAACTTCTGGTAGTAGATTCAAAGGCTAATCCAGTCCTTACCTGGCCACCGTTGATGACAATTCATTGAATTTCAATAAGAAATTTTAAAGCTGCTTGAGATGCCTCAGGTTGGAAAAGTTTGGAGTGTGGTCCGGAAGTATTCCATGGCACTACTGCAGTCTATGGATTTATCGTGTGAGTCGAATTTGGTGGTGCAAAGCCGAGATTCAGTTAGTCGTCCATCGTCATCGACAAGAATTTGATGCGAGGACCTGCAGACGGTGTCCCCGGTGATGCCGTCATCTTCAAATCAACAGGTGACTCTGGAGGATATCTCATGCCTCCTTGATATAAAGCTAGCGGCGGTACAGGAGCCATTACTGGCTCAGATTGTTTCGTTGGAATCAACAAATGGCCAAAATTTGCCTTCTATAGGTCACACACCAAGCGGGCCGGATATACACACTGATGACATCATCATGGAGGAGGGTGTAACGGTTATGGACATGACAGAAGATTTGCCAGTTTGTCCGGCTCGCTCGTGTGATTCCTGTGGTTTGAAGGCCATTATGCACACGGCAAAAGGTAAACATTCAGTTTCTTCCGGGTTGTCGCGGGTGCGTAAACGCACGTCGTGTAATTTATCTTTTGCAGATGACGGTTTTGATAGTGATGACTCAATGATGCATAACTTGATTCGCATAGCGGGTAAGAAAGCGAGGATGGCTGGTAAAGTGACGTTGTTGCCACACAAGTATGTGATCCGTAATGAAGAAAAAGGAAAAGTGGCCCAGGGTGAGGCGAAGTGGTACGAGTACTTAGCTGCCATTAGCTCCTCTAGATTATGCAACTTATCAGGCAATGTTGAAGCTTTTTGCCTGTAGGGCGGGGTTGGATACCACCCAGCTAAGCTCCCATTCACTACGTAGGGGGGGCTGTACATTTTTGCACATGTCGGGTGCAACAATTGAAGAAATTCGTGCTAGGGGGGACTGGGTCTCCAAAACAGTCTATGACTACATTAAGACTCCCCTTTCCAGCCGAATTGTGGATGATATGCGTGTGGCCGCAATCCTGTCGGTGACACATGACTAGTGGGTTGGGGGGAACCGTGGGCGTTTCCTTTGGGCAGTTGCCTAGCCATGAGCTATTAAATGTTCAACCCATATTCATGTTAGTGTTGTTTCCAGAGCATAGCCTACTTATATAGGATAAGTACTTATGAATATAAGGCGGAGCGGCCTATCCTCCTTATTGTTTTATTATCTACTGCGCAGTAGCCAACCGCGTGTGTGCGGAAATGATTGGTTTGGCTAACCTTGTGCGCAACGAAATGAGTGTTGGCTGATTGGGTCCATGACGCCTGTACTGCGGCACTTGTGCTGTGCCTGCGCCCTTTTTGGCGCGTTTTCAAACTTTAACCGGCTGGGCAGTTGCCTAGCCATGAGACTATTAAACTGTTCAACCCATATTCATGTTAGTGTTTGTTTCCAGAGCATAGCCTACTTTATATGTACATATATGTACATGTATATATGCGTATATACACATATAAATATATATGCTTATATATATATGCATGTATATATAACTATGCATACACATACATATATACACATATATAACTATATGTACATATATATATATATACAAATACATATTTATGCACATAGATTAATATGTATATATATGTATATATGCACATATATATACGTGTATACACATATATCTCAGATATAATATTGGTTGCTAGGATACCATGCAATGCATGGAACAGCTCCGTGGAGTGTCATGCTCCACGCAGGGGGTGGGGTGGTGCATGCCGTGACCCCCCCCCCCAGATAAGTAGGGGGGGGGGGGCACTCCAGATCGTATTACATGCGGCAACGGTCTTATCACTATCATTATGTGTACATATATAATGTATATGTATTTATACAAATATATACACATATATATGTATATGTAAAAATATATGTATTTATACGTATATATAAATATACATGTATATACATAACATGTATATAGTATATGTATGTATATATATGTATATATACACATATACACATACATGTATATTAATATACACGTATATGCATGTATATATACATATAATGTATATATACACATACATTTAGTATATATGCATATATATATATACATATATTTTTACATATACATATGTATATATATGTAAAAATGTATATATATTCGGTTTTTTGCATTGTATTATTGTATTATAAAGTGAAGAAATTACCGAAGTTACTAAATGCATGGATGACACCTCACATGTGGTACAGTAATCCTCCATTTACAAATAAATTGATGCATGGGTAGTCTGTGCCTTCAGAGTTATGTGTGCACTGCACAGTGCAGTGGGTCTGATATACCAAATCCAATTAACCTGCACACCTATTCCAGAAGCTTGAAGGCTGGCTGAGGCGAATATTCCCTCGCCAATCACCAAGAGCTATGCTGTGGTAGCCAAAGCCTCCAACAGGACAATTGACTGCCAGACTGAACTGACGTGGTTGACTGGAGGGAAGCCCACTTGCCTTCACCCCAGTCCCAAAACCGACGCCGGTTTCGACCAAAAGTAATAATAGTAATAATAGTATTGCGGTGCAGACGCTTGCCGAGCCGGCGATGCCCAAAAAGAAGAACAATTTGTCAGACCGAGTTCCGAAGGGATCTTTGACCCCTACGGACAAAACGTCCAGGGGGTCATCGATCTCCAAAAACTTAACATCAAATAGATATTGGGCGCTGGCTGATATTGAGATGCCTAAGACTGTGGAAACCTGCAGTCGAAGTCTCTCCCTCAAACCAAAGGCGAGGGGGAGAACACCTGCCACTGCTCCAAAATGACAGTGACAGGTGCATCTCTTATTCAATGGAACTGCCAAGGTTTTAGGAGCAACATTGAAGAGTTGTCTCTTCTTTGTTGCAACCTCAATCCACTCGCTGTTTGCCTACAAGAAACTTATATAAAAGCTTCTGAGAGTTGTAGTCTTAAAGGCCAAACCATTCAAAACAAGCACGCACCAGATGGAGACCGAGCCGCTGGCGGCTCCTCCATCTTGGTCAGACGTGATGTGGTATGTACGCCAGTGGCGTTAGACATGACACTACAGGCTATAGCTGTATGTCTGATGCTGCATAAGACTGTAACTCTCTGTTCCATTTACATTCCTCTGAGCTCCGTTCTCACTTTACAAGAACTTGACACCCTTGTGGACCAGTTACCGTCCCCATATTTACTTATGGGTGACTTTAACGGCCACAACCCATTATGGGGGCGGGGACAATAGGAACGCTAAGGGCAAGAGAATTGAGGACCTTGTGGCCGCTCATGCTCTGTGTGTATTGAACGATGGTTCATACACATATTTGCATCCTGGCTACGGAACATAGTCTGCCATCGATCTCAGCATTGTAGAACCAGAACTGGCGCTGGACTTTTCATGGAGGGTCTGGGATGACCACTTCCCAATTATTCTTAATTGCGGGGGGGCATCTCCCATAGAGCGAGAAAGGAGCTGGCGGCTTTGTAAAGCCGACTGGGCCACCTTCCAGACCCTATGTCACGAGGAGTTCACTCCAGACATCAGTGACATCGATGCCTTCACTGAGATGCTGAGATGGATCGCAGAGAAAACTGTTCCAAAGACTTCGGCAACTCCCAAGCATTTGACGCCTCCATGGTTAGATGACAGCTGTAGGAGGGCTACAAGGAGGAACGAAAGAAAGCTCAGCGTAAATTCCACAGGAGACCGACTGCTGAAAATCTGGCGCTCTTTAGAATTCTGCGCGCTCACGCTCGCAGAACAATCAAAGAAGCGCGGAGGCAGTGTTGGAGACAATTTGTTTCTAGCATCACGATGCACACACCATTGGGCAAAGTGTGGACAATGATCAGGAGAATCAAACGAAGGAGAGGTGATTCTTCTGTAGTCCAGCACTTGAAACACAATGGCACCATTCTCACATCACTCGACGAAATAAGTGAAGAATTGGCTCGCACCTTTGCTGGAAACTCTTCTTTGTCAAACTGCCTCGCGGGCTTTCGGGCCGTCAAGGAATGCCAAGAGCGAAAGCTCTTGGACTTTTCCTCCAATGGCGAGGAGCACTACAACTCCCGATTCAGTATGGGTGAGTTGAGGTGTTCTTTGGAAAGCTCCCATGACACAGCAGTTGGACCTGATGGAATTCATTATCAATTTTTTAGTAGTTATGTAGAATCAAGGTCAGAACATTGTTTTGGTCTTGGAAATACTATGCTTTCATCAGACAATATAGTTTTAAAACCTAGTGATTATACCAACAATATTTTGTTACAATCAGGTTACAAGATCTTTGAATAAAATATCACTCACTACCTGTACATTTATGTTGCATAGTGTACTCCTGGTTTGTGATGTGCACAAGCACTCCAGCCCACCCCTAAGCATTGTCATTCTGGTGGAATAACATGGGACTTATGTGCTTCTCTGTAGAGGGAATTGTGGTAGCATGTCATATATATATACATATATGTGATGTATTAGCATTATACGAGTATAAAGGCACGGAAGTGATTATATGTTTATGTTCTACCTTATTACTGATGGGGTGGCTTATTTGATGTATGCCCCCACCCCCTCCAACCACGTGACTGGTGGCTCCACCGCCGGCATGCTTCTATAATGGATGCTACACTGTCACCTGCGCCCAAGATACATACATTTATCTTAAGGCTAGGGCATCATATTCTCTATGCCAGAGAATATGTGTATTATAATGTATTATAATAATATAAAGGAACGGGCAATTCTCATTGTTACTTATTGCATATTGTTTATTGTACGATTAATTGTATTTATTATATATATTCGAAGTCGCGCACCCACCCCACTACGGGACGCGCGATTGTGGCGCCAATTGTGTGGTGCGGATTCGATGCAAACCTAAGCCATTCTGATCTCAATGTTCTTCTGGTGCAGTACGGTCATGTGAGATCTTCCAGAACTAAGACTTTCCAGCATGCCCTATTGTGATACGTGTGGGTTGTCACATAGAATAGATAAGTGTAAGAAGATGAAAGGAAAGAAGAAAGCGAAGAAAATGCTGTCAACGAGAGCTACCAGACGAACAGCAGTTGAGGAGGTGGAGGGTTCGAGAAGCGTTTCACGTGAAAGTTCGCCAGAATTGGTGAGTCGTATGCAGACCCTCAATTTAGAAGACCAAGAAAGGGCACTTCTAAAAGAAATTGTGGACATGTCGAGGGAGGAACGTATAGCTGAATTGCAAGCGAAGCATGGCGAAATGCAAGGAAGGAAGGAAGGAAGGGCGTCTGCTGGGTTCGACTCCATTGCATAGGGAAGGACGAGCACCGGTAACCACGGGTGCAATGGACGCCATTGCGGAACATTCCGACTATGGGTTGGCAAGGGCGCGGAAACGGTCAAGAACAAGACAACGGAGACAAACTCTGTCGGACTCAAGAAGTCGAAGCTCAAGCAGTACAAGAAGGCGACGAAGTAAGTGGAGTCTGAGACGTTATGCGGTGTTAGGAAAAGAATTAAAGAAATTAAATTGCTATGAACTGATGACTGCTTCAATACAGTGGTGTCTCGACATTGAAGGTTTAATGGTCAAAGATTTTCGTGCGTTCTTAGAACATATATGTTTCATGTCGTCAAGAGCGAGGCAGAACGACTTCCATGATTCAACACACATAGAATATGACAAAGATATAAGGAAACTTGCTGAAGTGGAAGGTTTTGCAGCCTTCGGCAGTAAGAACACAGGACTTGGTATGTTCCACTATGGTTTGCACAACATGTGGCAAACAAAGTCAGTTGGCGCTGTGCGTAAAACCACTTCATACACAAAGGACGGTAAACTAGGTTGTTATAAATGGAATAAGGAAGCTGGTTGTAGCCGTACAGACGACGTGTGTAATTTTGGGCACTGGTGTTCGAAGTGTGGCAGTAAAGGTCACAAGAAATATAATTGTGCGAAAGACTGAACTTTGGACGGCACCGCGAAGGCTAGGAATATGCAACACACTAAAAGTAATGAGGAAATTACAATAATTAAATGTCGTAATGACTGTACGGAAGCTAAAATTAACAGCAGTCAAGCTTCTGTGAACGACATTAGAATTAGTACTACAGGGTTTACGGCTATGACCCAGTCAGGGGAGAGTGTGATAAGGTATGGCTCAGAGGTGATACCTAAAGCCTGTTACGAATTGAGTCACGCAGGTGCACGCATTGAACTGCCTACTACTGCGCCAGGGTTAGTCGTTGAGTTGAAAACATTCCAATAACCGTTACATGTGCTACTAACAATGGTGAATTAACTGGGTGGCGTACAGGAAATACTATACGGGATGACCAACGTGAAGTAAGCCAAGTTAACATTGAGAATGATTGTTATCATGTTGATAGTGATATAAATGTTACATGTGCTAATACGAATCATGAAACTGAACATAAAGCCAATAATAATAGTCAGTTGTTATCAGGCGAAAATATAGTTGAGGGAATTGAGGTAAAAAGCCAAGTTAACGGAATAATAAATGATTGGATAGAAGCAAGTGATGGAAGTAGTAATGACATGCTTTATGTAGAAACAGTTAAAGGAGATTACTGTTATTGGAAGTTCCATATCAAAGAGTCCCCCCAAGCAGTTCCGGAAATGATTGATGTCAAATATGAATGTATCAATGGTAATTGTAATTGTAAGCATTATATAGCAGGTAACTTAGTGCAATTAAAACCATGTTGATTTATAAGTGAAATCTTTTTGAGAGGAGACACAGATCCTGATTGGATGTATATCCTGTGGGGTGTAGTGTTTGGCTTTCACGTAATAAATACGGACTGTGATGCAAATTATGATACCAAATTTAAGAGGATCTATAAAGATAAGTACAGGGATATCATCACGCAAAAATTATTATCTGAATTAGACCAAGACATAATTTCCTGGACAAACACTACCCCAATTTGTGTACATAACATATTTTGTATACCAAAACCAGGGGGTGGGAGAGGGATAACAGATTGTAGTCTACCCAAGAAATCATCGGTAAATAATTTCACAGAGCGAGTTGCACTTAAATTTAAATATAACAGTGTTGATAATGTAGTAGATCAGATGATTGAAGGGGACTATTTATCTACAATAGATTTAAAAGACGCTTATCGAGCAATTTCTATACACCCGACAGATAGACTTAGACAAGGTCTAGTATGGGAGTTTAATAATAAACCCGGAAGTATGCCTGAGTACAAGCTTGACAATAGACTATGCATGGGGCTATCTTCGAGTCCTTTTGTTTTTTCCAAAATATCTGACTTCATAGTTAGATGCGCGAATAGAGAAGAGATATATAAAATAGTAAATTACTTGGATGATTTTTGCATCATATCCTCAAGTTTTGAGGTTGCGAAAGAGCAACAAAATAAGTTAATTGCCATTTTGCGCCTATTAGGCTTCTACTTTAGCTATAAAAAACTAATTTGTCCAAGTAGGACAGTTAGATTTTTGGGAATAATAATTGATATGGTTAACCTGGAATTAACTCTTCCACTTGATAAACTTGAGAAACTAAGGGAAATTCTTAGTTTCTTTAAAAGTAGGAAAAAAGCTACTAAAAAATACCTTGAGAGATTAGCCGGACTGTTAGCCCACTGCGCCAAAGTAGTGCGTGGTGGGCAAACCTTTTCTCGTCAGGTGTATGATTTTTTGAACTCGGTAGCCCGACCGTACTATAAAGTGCGGCTGAACGCAGACTTCAGAGAAGGCATAGATTGGTGGTTCGATTTTGCCAAAAAGTTTAATGGTAAAGCGTTAATGTTAGGGAAGTTTGCGTCTATAAAAGCCACATATAGTGATGCCAGTAGTTGGGGTTAATAGGCTGCTTTGATCCTGTGCAGGCAGAGTTACTTAAAACAGAGGTGGAACACCACTACTATCAGCATGATAATGGGGTACATATGGCTCACATTAACGAACTAGAAATGTTGGCCGTGTACGCAGCAGTGAAGCGTTGGGCACCTACCTGGGAAGGTGCAGCCATAATGATGATCACAGACAGTGCAACAGTGGAATCAGCAATAAATACAGGATGATCAAAATGTAAAGGAATTATGTATTACCTAAGACGCTTATTTTGGATGTCAATAAAGTACAATTTTGTGTTTACTTCTGTGCGTATCGACAGTGAGTTAAATGTAATAACAGATGCCTTAAGTAGATTGAACTCAATTGCCATGGCAAGGGTTATAATTAATGCAGACCCGGAAGGAAGGCTATGTTGGAGTAACTTATTTCAGCATCCGTTGTCTTTTCAGGACTCGATAAGCTCAAAGAAGAACAACAAAATGCTACACTCCAAATTCTCAGGCAGCTAGAGCTGTACAAGTAAATAAATATCTGTCGTTTATAGCAGAATTTTCAGATACTCATTCACCTGTGCCATGTAATGCTTTGCAAATTGCTTTGTATGCAACATGGTTGGCTAGAACCTGTAAATACTCGTCTGTGATTAATTATTTGAGTGGCCTTAATTATTTTCTCAAGTGTCAATGTGCTACGCCTATAGACTATACAGATTTCGTAATTAGTTCCACCATTCGAGGAATATGTAGGACTTTGGGAGATTCGCCGAAGCAGGCGACTCCTTTGTTACCACATATGTTGAAGCAGATGTTCTCTTTTCTTTCAAATAACCCTGGGCATATTGCTTGGCGGGCAGCGGTATTATGTAGTTTTAGGGGGCTCCTAAGGAAATCTAATGTAACTTATTCTGATGCGATGCTACCACGTGAGAACATACAATTTTTCTTAAGGCTAGGGCATCATATTCTCTATGCCAGAGAACATATGATCTAAACCCACTACTTTGCCTTGTCTTTTTCATCTGTACTGTAGTCAGCCTATATATAGCGTAATCAAGGAGTGCTTCTCAGTGTGCCAACATAGCCCTATCCAGTTACCAGCCCCACGCTGGCCTTTGTTAGTGAACACATCTACATATATATATATAGTTTATATACACATACACGTGAGGATGTATTCATATGTATATGGGTCGTTCTCAGAAACTGTACCAGTTGAGGTAGTCTACTTGAAATGCATATTTCAAAGAAACCCAGTATCGGGGTGTCAATATTTAGATCAAAAGTAAATGTTAATATTGTGTACTATGTATCTTATTGGGATGGATGTCGCTAAATAAATAGAAAATTACATCAGTAATTTGTGACATTGTCAACAGCATTGAAAATAAAGTGTCACAAAGTTAATGAAAACCTCTGAACAACAGTACATTTCACTTCAAATGGTCATATATAATGTCTTCATTAAGTTGAAGACATTTATTTCTCAAGAAAATTAAAAGAATTAAGAAAAAGTTAACCTTTTCTGGAGTCATTAACATCGTAACATGTTGTTTCCACTTGAAAGTACTATGCAACTCTGTATCAAACATTGAGTACAGATAAAGTACTGGAACTATTTTCTCTATTTGACACCACTCTATGCAAGGACCCAGTTATGGTATAGTAAAAGATCAATCCTGAAATTGCCCCTAAACATTGAAATTTGAGCTGAACATTTGTGTAAAATTGTTGATTCCACTTGGACTGTTACATTATTAACATTTTTCTGCTTTTCTCTTTAATCGTCACAAATAACACAAAACCATAGCAATGAGGTTTCAAATTATTATTACTACTGTTTATAAAGCAAGTGGTATGTGAAATGTGGTGGAAAATATTTGATTTTGGAGTCAGATTGGTTTCCATGCTATACTGTTATTTATTGGGTGCGAACATCATTTGACCTACTTAAAAATGTCAGAATATGTTTATTTCCAATTATTCAGATGCAAAGGGAAATACACATTGAGGAAGCTTGTATATCGGACCTTGACAGCATTTTGATTGTGTGGTACTGATGTCACAGTATTGGTAGATAACTTCTGAGAACGACCCATATATATACATCTATGCATCTGTCTATGCACACCTATATTTAGATATGTGCGTGCTTCTTTGTTGGACGTCTAAGTGTTATCTAAATATACGATCATATCAGGGTGGGAACCAAATAATGTCTGCAAACTCACGCTGCCCCAATTGGAGACAGGCAGCATGACCCGAAACCCCACTCGGTGACATTGTGTCGATATCTAGCCTAACCATTGGCCTTGACAGGATTGTTAAAGGACTGGTTAGCTCAGTATCACGATGCAGTGACTTAGGGGGATTTCAGTCAGGTCATGGTGCCGGCGCCCCGATCTCCCAGTGGGCAACACTATAAAGTCGCCATGAGTGACCACTCCCACAAGTCGCTAGCCATCCTCCAATGACCTGACATGATGCTAAATGTAAAACCCAAACAAACAAACAGATTCAGGACGACTTCATAGTGTTGCCTCATTGGAATACCCTACCGACAATAATGTATTATAATATATGTAAATCAGCCTCATTATCCCATATTGAAGCACCCAGTCCTTGTCCATCTAGTAATACCGAGCGGCAGCCAAGGTAGGAACAAGAACCCTGGGTGTAGATCTTTTACTTTTACTCACTCGGGGATTGAACCTATGGTCTCTGACATACTGAATAGCCCCTTTAAACGCTAGGATATCCCGTCCGTGCCATTCATGTCTGGAACCTGTCGATTTAGTTAAAAGGCAATGTCAAGACTGCTAAAAAAGAACTGACAACACTGTCTGAATTTGCATCCCTGGTCATTTTAAAGTTAAAATAATATAAAAAACCGTTTTAATACTACAATATATAGTGATTCCAGAAGAATGCCACCCTCAAAGGTGTCACTGAAGTCTAATGGGTGTCACTGCTCAACTGATATTAAAAATTAAAACACAGTTGATTATCGTATATATGATGGGATAAATGGTAAACAATTCTCCCCGCGAATATGGTCTGTATTGTCAACACAGCATAACATCAGTCACTCACTCACTCATATTAGCAGCTTCAAAGAGAGACTCTGGTGGATATCCTTGGTTCAGTTAAAGTGTGTACACCGATGAAATCATCAATATTTTTTCAAAACCAAGACAGTTACCTAGATTTGATCCTACCTATCAAAGGCAGATATTGGTGCCCTTATTAACCATTTGTTGGTATTTATACTAAGTTAGAGAGGAAAACTAAAGCTAAGATTCCTTACACGTAGTATGCGGTATGCAGTATGCGAATGCGAATGTGGCAAAAAATTGAAACGCCTTGAAGTCAATGGGCTACATTCCTTACATGCGGTATGCGAATGTGAATGCGAATGCGGCAACTCGATCGGTCCCTGTAGCGATTGGTGCGGCATGTGGCATGCAGTATGCGAATAGAACCCTCAGTTGCACGTGTCCATTAGTTTTAGACGAGGAGAGGCGACTGATCATTATGGAATGGTCACACACAGGGGTGCGGAGGGGAAACATATGGTAGTGGTGGTGGTGGGGAGACGGATGCATGCCGCATACTGCATACTGCATAGAAGGAATCCTCCCATTCGCATACCGCATGCCGCATACCACGTATAAGGAATCTTAGCTTAAGTCAATTTAATAGAAGATGTTACTGCTAACATAGATCTCCATTATCTCTGCTATCGGCGTGTATATCATACACCATTCTTGTATTTGTTGCAGGCAAACTACTGTCCCTGCAGCCAACCATTGATTGATTGATTGATTGGTGGTGCTTTATGGCCCTGTCACACTACGATGTAAAGACGTAAACATAGGGAGAACGTGAAAAACATCGAACTTCTCGGCATAGTATGCAAATTTGGGCACAAGTTGAACGTGGATGCAGCATAGGGGACGATAGAGTAACGGCGGTAAAGCATAGTGATAGCGTCATTCAACGAGAGAGGACAACGTAATTACGCTGAGGGAACGTTATGTACGTTATTCCATTGCCAGAACTACGTTGCTTTACGTTACCTTATGTTACTTACGTCATGAAACGGTGGCAAAATGGTAAACGTACGTTGGACGTCTGTTAGGCGTCCGTTTTCCCGACGTTTTCACGACGCGGACTGCACATTCGCGCCACCTTTAATGTGGGTCAATGTAATGCAACGTAATGCAACGTAGTGCAACATAGTGACCAGCATTTCATTGACGTTCGCTGAACGTGTACAGAACGTACAGTGAACGTAAACCCTTACGTTCTAGTTACGTCAAAAGTTTTGAACAGGTTCAAAACTTTGACGCGCCGACGTAACACGATGTAACGTGACGTAGCTCGACGTCAGTCTGACGTCATTCTGACGTCATCATAACGTAATCCAACGTATGTCAATGTAATGACGAAAAATCACCACATCAGGCTTACGTTGGCTCATTACGTCGTAGTGTGACAGGGGTATTACGCTCTGTCGGCAGCACAGGCCATATTCACGGCGAGGCCAACCCTTGACACTATAGGCCACCTATTGCTGATCTATGTTAGATGCTGGTGCACTTTTGAACTATTTGGTGCAACATAGAAGGGAGCACATACTAAACCACTTAAAGAGCACGTGTTACAGCAGTAGCCTGCCGTGTCAGATTTGTTACTTCCTTGCCAACATTAATTTGACCAGGGTTGTACTTCAACTATCTCAAAAGTTAGCGGATGAAAATAAAATTACTTCAAACTAAAGTATGATAGATTATAATGATCACCTTAATATATTTAGCTAAATCAATTTCCAGAAATGCACAGCCGCCCGAATAGGTAACTTTAATAAAATATTGAAATTCCGAAATATTGACTGTAGACTTCGAACTGTAAAGAATATCTCGGCAGGCTGAGAAGGGTATTAACCTTGAGTGAAAGTAAAGGTTGCGAGTCGCCTGCAGTGATCCTCAGCTTTGACTGGCACAGAAGAGGTCAGGAATAATCATGACCGATCGTGATAATCATGACTAAGTCAGCTTATGTTAGTTCTGTCACTGGCTCTTTAATGTAGAATAGTTAACACAATTACACCGCAACCCACATCACCAACCACTGTAGAGCAAGATGCATTAAAAAAGTACATGTATACAACCATTCACCCATTCACTAGCAACCATTCACCCAGACTTGTTGGTAGGGGGTCTTTGGTGTTTTGGGGTAAATTGCATTTATTAATATGTAATTTCTGAGCGAAGTTGCACTGGTCTTCCACGCCATGAGTGATACAGTTATTTCCACCAAGGTATACACGGTTTTCAAAATATAAATAAAATGGGAAGTATAACAATAATTATGCAAATATTATTCATGTATGCAATTATCCTGCTTCTTATTATTATTGTTCTCTTATCTGCTTCTACTCCTGTAACCCCTTTTTGATATGTTCTTGTGTAGTTGGGTTACCGGAGGTGGGGGTGCAACCTGGAGAGCTGGAGGTCTGCCTTCAAGCAGCTCCCCTGATTCTCCTCCTGCCCTTCAGGTGGCGCCTCACCATTTCATCTCCGAATCAATACACATGATACAATAAGTAAAAGGATAAGACGTATAGTGTTTTAGGAATATTTCGAAGCTAGCGGGCTAACCATTACGCTATCTAGGCTCCTTGATGTAATCACCCTAGCTAGCTGTCAATATGACTCGTTGCCTCAGAGGTCAGTGCAGACTGCTACACGTTCATTGGGTTATGGAGCACTAGTGGCATGTGGACATAAGAAACCCACACATACAGGCAGACCCTGGATGTGCTGCTGCTCTGAACATGCCTGCTTCCCAGGCCACCGGCTGTCGCCGGTTGCTGCTGGTTGTCGCTGGATGTCGCTGGTTGCCGCCGGTGGTACATATCCTTCACCAGCTGGGCCGGTTCCCTGCGTTACTCCGCTGGGTGATTGGCTCCGTGAGTGGCTGGTCCCCAAATGCTTCTCAAGACTTCCAACAATGACCAGGTTTGCTGTAATCTGATGACATAACATTAGAACTGGTTTGGAACCAGTCACCGCCAACACGACAATTTCCGATGGTCTACATTCCCCACGCGGCCTCCTACCCTCCCACCCTCCCACCGTCCTTTCATCTAGCCGTTCCTCACACCTTCACACCCTCCTTCCCTCCTACCCTCCCCTTCCCCCTCCCTCCGACGACCTACTAACGCGGAGACGAATACTCAACTCCTTCCGCCATCATGTATTGTGGTTAGTTGTACAAGTCCACATCACCAAACTTCACCGAGTTGACATGTTGTGCATTAGTAAGACCGGTCGCAGAATGCCTTCTCGCACACGGAGACCCCGATACGGCTGATGAGGCCGGTTCGCTTGTCCCCGGCTACTCCGGGCAGCACTCATTAGAGATGGCCAGTGGAGGCATGTGTGTGGCTATAACTGGGTACTGCAGCAATCCGACACCTCATTTATGGCAATGATTATTACCAACGGTTGTGCCAGTTGGCATAGTGCGCTATGTGATACTGGCATATATAATGACAGACCGGTTGGCTGAATCAGCTTTTTATTCTGTATATTCAGCTGAACAAATCGTTTCGCACCCCGTCTCTTTCTCACTCATTTAGACTGAACGTGGTGGCCGAATTGGCACCATTTGGAAGGTCGGGACTTAGAATCACGGTCAAGCCAAATCGATGACATACAAACTTGATGCTCTTCGCTACCTAGCCTGGCACTTGGCATTACTAGGATTGGACACGAACTGGTTAGCTGCATATCAGCATAATGTGACTGAGTGGGAGATCCGGTCATGGTGTTGGTAGCCTGGTCTCCAAGTGGTGCAGCACTATCAAGTCACCATGAGTACGCACTGCCACAAGTCGGTATCCGTCCTGCTATGACCTAGGATGTTGCCAGGATGGAAAACACTAAAGAAACAAACAAACTCACTGATGGAGAACGTGTGAGGGACAGACGGACAGACCGATGCCACTGCCCGTCTCCCATCATCATCATCATCATCATCATGCTGTCGGTCGCAATGCGACAAAGACTGCTTTTATTTCTTAAGCGCCGCTATTTTGTGTGGTTGTGCATTTCATAAAAGCTGCTTGCAAAGAACATGTGAGGAGTTCAGGCGCAAAACCAAGTAAGTCCACCCGACCTCTTTTGTTTTAAAATCAAGATTTGTATATGCCCATAAATATAATTCTCAGTAATTCCACTTTTCTTTGTATTATAGGGTTATGGGCAATGAACAAAATACTATGAAAGTGATAAATGAACCTTTATTCCAAAACTCATTAATTAATCAACTTTTATTGATTTTTCTGCAAAACCAAGTAAGTCCACTTTCGGTTTGTTTGCAAAACCATGTAAGTCCATTGTCAAAGACTAATCCTATGGAAATCTTGCAGAATCAAAGAACACACAATTTCCACCATAAGCTTACTCATCATCACCACTATCCTCATCAATTGCATCATAGGTTTCCATCATAAACGTCGACAAATCACCCGAGGCAAAAAAAAAAAAAAATGTGACCTGACACGCGTATCTGATTGGCCAGCTACATCTTACGTGGTTTTGCAGACAAACTCGAATGGCGCTTACAAGGTTTTGCAACCAAACCCTATTTTAAGGCCAATTTAACATAGGACTTACCAGGTTTTGAAACAAAACTGATTTGCTCATTGGGTAATAGGGACTAAGAAGTGGTGTCTCCATTGGTTATCTCACTTTTCATGAAAATGGACTTACTTGGTTTTGCGCCTGAACTCCTCATGTCAAGACAGGCGCAAACTATTTGTCCCTGCAGTGGCTGGTCGGAAGATGTTGGCAGTTCCATTCATCACCGCCCTTAATGCTGCCACGGAAGCATGGTTTTCTGTTAGGGTTTGCTCCTTTAGCCTTTGGTTCTATCAAGTACCTGTACACCACAAGGCAGTGGTTTATAACTTTGCAAGGCAGGGGCATCAAACTCCCACACGGGGTGAACATACACATTGCTCTCATATTCAGGCCCCTGCCAACCACCGCGTCCCCTCATGGTGCTAATTGGCAAACGGTGTAGTTGCGGGCATAGCCCGCCAGGTGTCGCCGTAATCGGAAAGCGGGGATGCCGGGCACGGGGAGATTGAAGGGATGATCCTGACTCAGCTGCCGGGGCTACGGAGCATGGGGAGCGGCATGCTTGCTTGCGGGGAAATGGGTTGATGATGATCAGGGATGGGTAGCGGGATGGGGGGATGGGGGGGGGGTTGCCGGGGGGGGGGGTTGCCGGGGGGGGGGGGGGGGGGGGGGGGGGGGGGGGCGGGTAGTGGCGGCTTGTAGCAATCTATTAAGCAGCTACTAGTACGGGCTCTGATCTTGCATGCTATCCGATGCTGTCAATTATCTTCACCTAAACCATCTTGTCTTTCCATGACTGCGCCTTGGGACTTTGTTCTTGGAGCTTGTATCTTTTGTATACATGTACTTTTTTAATGCATCTTTATTTATGGTTTTGTGATTTATTTACTACTAATACTGAGTACTAAGTAGCAGTGGACACTGGGATATTGTATTAAGCTAGGATTCCTTACACGTGGTATGCGGCATTCGACTGCGGCAAAAAATCTAAAAGCATCTAAGTTAATGGGGGTGATTCCATGCATCCGAATGCGAATGTGAATGCAAATGCGGCAACTGAATCGGTCCATGTAGCCATCGGTGCGGCATGCGAATGCGAATGCTGCTGCATTTGCCATAGAAAACAGGGGTAGAGAAACCTGACACTATGTGTGGGTGTGGGTGTGGGTGAAAGGACCCAACCCGTTCGCATGCCGCATGCTGCATACCGCATGTAAGGAATCCTAGCTTTAGCCTGTGCACTACACACCTATCTTCTTGGTTGTCCATTGGTAGTCATGATGACAACTCATCATGTGTTGCGAACTCATCGATGACTGACGAACCCAATTCGTGCTGGGAATGTGCGGTGGCATGTTCGATATGTGTCTAGCTGCACTCAGTCGTGTGGGGTAACGAGCAGCCATATAAGGACAGGTACCAACTTGTGAAAGTGCGCACTGATGATGAATATATTGCTGCCCCACTGGGAGAACAGGCTGTGGGAGACATGCCCCAGTTCCCACTTAGTCACATTATCCTGATACTAAGCCAACCAGGCCGTGTCCTATCATAGTAATGCCATGTGTGAGGTTAGGTAGCAACAAGTGCACGATTTATAAGTGATTGGTTTGACTTTGCCGGGGTTCAAAGTGGCGACCTTCTGCACGGTAAACCTGCAGTCTTACCGATTGGGCCACCTTATCTGGTCAAACAATATATAAGCAGGTGTACACACCGTATGACATTACTGTGGAACTATGCATGTAATTGTGATGCTGATAATATCAAATCTTTGTGGATATTTCCGTCATTTTCTAACAGTAATACATGTATATTAGGTTTGTATGATATATCTCACATTGGCTTGAAATAATGGCTAACTTCGGAAATATTTTAAATGTTAACGTGCAAAATTAATGTTGGTGTGCTCGTCAAAATTGTGACCCCATAGGGCAGTAGTAACATGTTCTATTAAATTACTTAGTTAGTCCTTATATCTATCAACAGATACTTAATAAGTGCACTAGTATCTAAGTTACATATGAAAGTTCAAAATCTAGAAAGTGTTTTTCTTTAGGCAATTGTATTCTTTTATCGAACTATACAAGTCATTCATACAGGTCAAAGAAGATCATTTTTCAGTTATATTATGTTGGTAGGTGATCAGACCCTATTTAAGGATAGATGTGGGTTGATAAGGGTCCGAAAAGGAGAAAACCACTGGGGGCGGGAATCGAGAACCTCGGGAAAGCATCTGAAGATGCCAAACCCAAACTACCTCTGCCTCTTGAACTGAGACCAACTTTCTTTTTAAATAATAAAATTCAGTTCAGGACTGGCATGTGTGTCTAGACGGCAATATAAGTCCTCCTGATTGATTAGCTGCAGGTATGAAGGAGGGCGGAGACCAGGGAATTCTTACCTCTGGCATGTGGGGTCAGACTGCGAGGAGGTCCCCATCCTGTCACTAATTAATATTATGTAAGTAGTATCGGGAAATTTGGTGTGATGTAGCAGTCACACTACGACGACAAGCAGCGGCGACAGCCCTGCGACACCCACTCCCGGTTGTCGCTGATTGTCGCGCAGGTGTCGCGCAGGTGCCGCGCAGGTGCCGCCGCGACACCTCCGCGACACCTCCAGTTTCTCCACTCTTTCTCGACTGTCGCCGGGTTGTCGTGGGGATTTTGGACATGTTGAAAAACTTCTACGACAGCCAATGACAGCCGAGGTTGCGGCACTGTCGCGGCACTGTCGCGGCACTGTTGTGGCACTGTCGCGGCACTGTCGCGGCACTGTCGTCTTGTCGTTAAGCTGTAGTTGCTTCTCTCTCCATGTATGTGTCTCTGTGTCTGTGTATATGTGTGTCTATGTGTGTGTCTGTGTCTATGTGTTTATGTGTGTATATGTGTGTCTATGTGTGTGTTGGTGTGTGTGTCTGTGTGTATGTGTGTGTCTGTGTGTGTGTATGTGTCTATGTGTGTGTATGTGTGTGTATATGTGTGTATATGTGTGTGTCTGTGTGTGTGTTTGTGTGTGTATGTGTGTGTCTCTGTGTATATGTGTGTGTCTGTGTCTATGTGTGTGTATGTGTGTGTGTATATGTGTGTCTGTGTGTGTGTATGTGTGTGTCTGTGTATATGTGTATATGTGTGTGTCTGTGTCTATGTGTGTGTCGGTGTGTATATGTGTGTCTATGTGTGTGTCTGTGTGTATGTGTGTGTAGGTGTGTGTCTGTGTCTCTGTGTATATGTGGGTGTATGTGTCTATGTGTGTGTATGTGTGTGTATATGTGTGTCTATGTGTGTGTCTCTGTGTGTATGTGTATGTGTGTGTCTGTGTGTGTATGTGTGTGTCTGTGTCTATGTGTGTGTCTCTGTTTATGTGTGTGTCTGTGTGTGTATATGTGTGTATATGTGTGTCTATGTGTGTGTCTGTGTATATGTGTCTATGTGGGTGTATGTGTGTGTATATGTGTGTCTATGTGTGTGTATGTGTGTGTGTCTGTGTCTGTGTGTGTGTCTCTGTATGTGTGTGTGTCTGTGTCTCTGTGTGTGCCTCACTCTCACTCTCAGTCTGACTCTGACTCTGACTCTCAGTCTGACTCTGACTCTCACTCTCAGTCTGACTCTCACTCTCAGTCTGACTCTGACTCTCACTCTCAGTCTGTCTCTCACTCTCAGTCTGACTCTGACTCTCAGTCTGACTCTCACTCTCAGTCTGACTCTCACTCTCACTCTCAGTCTGTCTCTCACTCTCAGTCTGACTCTGACTCTCAGTCTGACTCTGACTCTCACTCTCACTCTCACTCTCAGAGTGAGAGTGAGAGTCAGACTGAGAGTGAGAGTCAGACTGAGAGTGAGAGTCAGACTGAGAGTGAGAGTCAGACTGAGAGTGAGAGTCAGACTGAGAGTGAGAGTGAGAGTCAAACTGAGAGTCAGAGTCAGAGTCAGACTGAGAGTGAGAGTGAGGCACACACAGAGACACAGACACACACAGAGACACAGACACACACACAAACACAGACACACACAGACACACACAGATACGCACAGACACACACAGAGACACATACAGACACAGACACAGACACAGACACACACAGACACACACAGAGACATAGCCACAGACACACATACACACATAGACACACATAGACACAGACACACACATACACACAGACACACACAGACACACACACACATACATACACAGACACACACAGACACACACATGGACACACATAGACACACATAGACACAGACACCCACATAGACACATACACACAGAGACACAGACACACACATAGAGACACACACAGAGACACAGATTCACACACACTCAGACACAGACACACAGACACTGTCGTCCCGCTGTCGTCCCGTCTGTTGTCCCGATGTCGTCCGGATGTCGTCCGATTGTCGTCCAACTTAGCCCGAATTTGCAGAGGTCGTCGGGATTTCACAAAATCCCAGCCGCCGGGCTGTCGTCCCTACCTTGTCGTCGTAGTGTGACTGCTACATAAGAGTGTGAGGAGACGGCCATCCTGTCAGTAATTAGCATTGCATAAGTAGTATCGGGAAATAGGTGGTGAGAGTGTGAGGAGGAAGCATACTGTCACTAATTAGCATTATGTAATTAGTAATGGGATAGTGTGGGTATCGGGGTGAGAGTGTGAGGAGGGGACCATCCTGTCACTAATTAACATTATGATAGTAAATTCCGGAAATGTGGTGTGAGAGTGTGAGGAAGGGACCATCCTGTCACTAATCAGCATTATGTAAGTAATATCAGGAAATATGTGGTGAGAGTGTGAGGAGGAAGCATCCTGTCACTAATTAGCATTATGTAAGTAGTATCGGGATATGTGGGGTGAGAGTGTGAGGAAGGGACCATCCTGTCACTTATTAGCATTATGTAAGTAGTGTCGAGAAATGTGCGGTGACAGTGTGAGGAGGGGACCATCATGTCACTAATTAGTATTATGTAAATAGTAACAAGAAATATGGGGTGAGAGTGTGAGGAGGGGACCATCCTGTCACTAATTAGCATTATGTAAGTAGTATCGAGAAATGTGTGGTGAGAGAGTGAGGAGTAACCATCCTGTCACTAATTAGTATTAGGTAAGTAGTATCGGGAAATGTGGGATGAGAGTGTGAGGAGGGGACCATCCTGTCACTAATTAGTATTATGTAAGTAGTATCAGGAAATGTAGGGTGAGAGTGTGAAGAATAAACCATCCTGTCAATAATTAGCATTATGTAAGTAGTATCGCAAAATGTGGGGTGAGGGTGTGAGGAGGGGACCATCCTGTCACTAATTAGCATTATGAAAGTAGTATCAGGAAATGTGGGGTGATAGTGTGAGGAGAAAACCATCCTGTCACTAATTAGTAGTATGTAGGTAGTATTGGGAAATGTGGGGCGAGAGTGTGAGGAGGAAGCATCCTGTCACTGATTAGGATTATGTAAGTAGTATCGGGATATGTGGGGCGAGAGTGTGATGAGGAAGCATCCTGTCACTTTAGTATTATGTAAATAGTATTGGGAAATGTGGGGTAGGAGTGTGAGGGGGAAAGCATCCTGTCACTAATTAGCATTATGTAAGTAGTATCAGGAAATGTGGTGTGAGAGTGTGAGGAGGCGGCCATCCTGTCACTAATTAGCATTATGTAAGTAGTATCGGGAAATAGGTGGTGAGAGTGTGAGGAGGAAGCATCCTGTCATCGCGAAATGTGGGGTAAGGGTGTGAGGAGGGGACCATCCTGTCCCTATTTAGCATTATGTAAGTAGTATCGGGAAACGTGCAGTGAGAGTGTGAGGAGGAAACCATCCTGTCACTAATTAGTAGTATGTAAGTAGTATGGAGAAATGTGGGGTGAGAGTGTGAGGAGGGGACCAACCTGTCACTAATTAGCATTATGTAACTAGTATTGGGAAATATGGTGTGAGAGTGTGAGGAGCAACCATCCTGTCACTATTTAGCATTATGTAAGTAGTATCGGGAAACGTGTGGTGAGAGTGTTAGGAGGAAACCATCCTGTCACTGATTAGCATTATGTTAGTAGTATGGAGAAATGTGGGGTAAGGGTGTGAGGAGGAAACATCCTGTCACTAATTAGCATTATGTAGGTAAATTCGGGAAATGTGGGGTGAGAGTGTGAGGAGGAACCATCCTGTCACTAATTAGCATTATGTAAGTAATATCATGAAATGTGGTGTGAGACTGTGAGGAGGGACCATCCTATCACTAATTAACATTATGTAAGTAAATTTGGGCAATGTGGTGTGAGAGTGTGAGGAGGGGACCATCCTGTCACTAATTAACATTATGTAAGTAGTATCAGGAAATATGTGGTGAAAGTGTGAGGAGTAACCATCCTGTCACTAATTAGTATTATGTATGTAGTATCGGGAAATGTGGTGTGAGAGTGTGAGGAGGGGACCATCTTGTCACTAATTAGTATTATGTAAGTAGTATCAGGAAATGTGGGGTGAGAGTGTGAGGGGGGACCATCCTGTCACTAATTAGCATTATGTAAGTAGTATCGGAAAATGTAGGGTGAGAGTGTGAGGAGCTGACCATCCGGCCACTAAGTGGCATGTGTGCATCCTGTCACTGGTCGGTGCCCATCCTGATATGACCTTAAGTATTTCCAGGACGTAAAACCCAAACAAGCAAATGAACTAATAGCTGGAGGACACTCAGAGAATTAAGTATATTCAGAAACCAGTCTCGACGGAAGCCCTTATCCCTGCTGTGAATGTGAATTACAATCATAGCTATTACTATTCACTTAAATAACCGGGTGACTTCTGTACCCAGATAACTGTGCACTAGTCTGGGATAAAACATTGCCGACTATTTGTTACAGAAACAGGGTCCGATTTTGGGAATGTGATCCCATTAAGCTAATCAGCCCCACCCCCCTCCATCTCTCTCTCATCGCCACTCTCCCACCCCCTGGCGATGACGTCAGAAGTAAATACCCCCTCCCTGGTTCATTAACGTTGCTCTGATTAGTCCGATATGCATGCAAATGAACCAGAGTCATTGCGTATCGCTACTGGTCGTCCCCTGCCTCCTCCCATGAAATTCCACTACACACATAATAAGGAAATCAAACAATAAATAACAACAAAACAAAGTCAACATGAGCAAGAATATAAGACATGCGCAACTGCGTGGATGTCCAATGGTTTATTTTGTTGCATTTCTAATCGCGCATATTTTGCTGGTGCAATTGGTTAGAGCGCATACTTCCCATGTGGTATCCCGCCCGTGTCAAACCAATCACTTGTGGTTTCCCACCCGTGTCAACCCAATCACATGTGGTATCCCACCCATGACAAACCAATCACATGTGGTATCCCGCCCATGTCAAACCAATCACATGTGGTATCCCACCCGTGTCAAACCAATCACATGTGGCATCCTGCCTGTGTCAAACCAATCACATGTGGTATCCCACCGATGGCAAACCAATCACATGTGGTATCCTGCCTATGTCAAACCAATCACATGTGGTATCCCGCCTGTGTCAAACCAATCGCATGTGGTATCCCGCCCATGTCAAACCAATCACAGGTGGTATCCCGCCCATGTCAAACCAATCACATGTGGTATCCAGCCCATGTCAAACCAATCACATGTGGTATCCCGCCCATGTCAAACCAATCACATGTGGTATCCTGCCTGTGTCAAACCAATCACATGTGGTATCCCACTGCTGGCAAACCAATCACATGTGGTATCCTGCCCGTGTCAAACCAATCACATGTGGTATCCCGCCTGTGTCAAACCAATCACATGTGGTATCCCGCCCATGTCAAACCAATCACAGGTGGTATCCCGCCCATGTCAAACCAATCACATGTGGTATCACACCCATGTCAAACCAATCACATGTGGTATCCCGCCGGTGTCAAACCAATCACATGTGGTATCCCACCCATGTCAAACCAATCACATGTGGTATCCCGCCTGTGTGATACCAATCACATGTGGTATCCCGCCTGTGTCAAACCAATCACTTAATGAATTCATACTAGTCGCCACCTAGCCTGGTGCTTGGTGTTACTAGGAGATGCCAAGGACTGGATACCTCAGTATCAGGATAATGTGATTGAATGCGATATTTGGATATTGGGTCCTCCGACGACAATCTTTTACTAGATCCTTTTGTGGAAACCATGTATGGTGAACCCTAAACAGATCTGAAGTTTTCTGGTTTAATTTGGTTGAATAGTGTCCGTAGACAGTTAGCAGGAGGGGAACTGCCTAAGTTAGGGCCGATGAACAAAATTGCCTGTGAATATTTCACAGTTGCGCATAACACCCCTGAATTATACAACACCTTTGAACCCAGGATCAGCATTGTCATGCACGTGCGGCATTGTCGAACCGGGGGATTAATGTTGCATAGTATGCTAGGTTTAAGGAAGACCCTCCTACTAGTTCCTTTAGATAAATGCATCAGCTTGCTCAAAATATCCCTGTATATTTTCATTAATATTAAAGTTGCATGGCTATGACTGATACGTTTGTGCCGTAATTGTTGAGATAAATATACTCAGTTCCACCATACTTCAGTGTGAATTCACACTTAGTATAAATGATTAACTTTGCATCTATTTCAAGTGAAATGCACAATAACGCATCATCTGCACATCTAAATGCTGCATTGTGCACGCTTCAGTAGTAACAGGGTCTGTTAACTTCACTCATTCTCCCCTTATATCCATCATCCCTATCACATAAGCAGTTTTCTTGTGTTACGACAGAGACCCCATATTCTCCCTGCGGTGAAGAGGGTGGTAAGAGAGGGAGGCGGGGGGGGGGGGGTGGCTGTGGGTCCTACCACCCACAATGCATCACGACAGGTTTGACACTGACTGATACCATGGGCTCCCCCGCATGTGTGATAACCTTTCTGGTCACGGGAGTGAGGAGTTGGCTCGGCTTCGCGTCACGTGACTGATGACGTTAATGAAAAGTCACATGACACGCGATTCATCACTGACTTTGTTGTGCTGGTTTCGCGCGGCGCGATTGGTCACAAACACAGGCAGGTGTCTGTATCCTCAACCACTGAAGTCTTCTTACCGCAACATTGAACGATACTTTTTAGTTTCTGTAATTTTCTGACATAAATATATCAGGTTGATCGTTATAATCTACCTTATTTTGAAGCATTTATTTCTTTAAAATTACTAACTTTAGAGACATCTGAAGTGTAAATATGCTTAAATTAATTTACGCAAATATGTCAAAACCCTGACCCCATAGACTTCAGCAGTAATATCTTCTATTAAATTGACTTGCATGGCAACAAATGCATAATAATTGCATTAGTACATAAGTTGGATATTTAGGTTCAAATCTAGATAAGTGTTTTGGTTTTGAAAATATTATGCTTTTATTGGATGATGCAACCTTAATAAGTGCATGGGTATCTAAGTTGGACATGTAGGTTCAATTCTGAATAAGTGTTTTCCCTTTGGAAATGTGATGGTCTTAATGGACTCTGCAACTTGAACTAACGAACAGCTTAATTTAGACTATATGTCCAGATTGGGCAGGTCTATGCAGTTCTTTCCCTATTCTGCCTAGTCCTCCCCCCACAGTCAGGTATGTCAAACCCTCGGGAAGGCCTGCAGCTGGGCCCCGGCATGTCTGCACACCGGAAGTAGGACCGTGTCTCCCCAGGCTCCATCCCTCCCGTTAAAAGGCTATTATTTAATGTTATTTCGACCCCATAAATAATGGGTCCTGATGACTATGCTTAGTACGCTTCTTGCCCTATAATTGTTTTTGAATTGTCTTGAGGTATAAGGGGCCTAAGAACAATTCTACATTGGATAAAATCCCACCGTATATATATATATAAATATATATATATATGGTGGGAGTCCGTTCACTCGACGTTCCTGACGACCACCGCGTTCGCTGACGATGCCGTCTTGTCGGTTTGTGCATTGTCCTTGCTCGGTCGTCCTTATCCGTTAACTCTAAATCCCGCACTTCATTCTCCAACCACCTAGTTTTTGCCGCCATTGTTGCCAAACGCTTGCATCGTTCCAATACGCGCAGCCTGTCTTCTAAAAGTCTCTCTTCGTCGCTGAACGCGCTGTCGTCTAGTGCTACTGCTAGGACTGGGTGCAACTTGTCGACCAACTTTCATTCTGCCTTAACCGACTTCTCCTTGTCAGCCCTATTGGTTTGTGCACGTGTCGACCGCTTTAAATGAGCTTCACCTCTTTTACACTTTGCGTTCACTGGCTGTTGGTGAGCAGTACCACAAGGCCCACAGTACGGTCTGGCATAAGGCACGGTCCACTGCCGGTGTCACTCCAAGCACCGGGTGTGCTCGAATAATAACCGGTAGGATGTGTTGGTGATAGCAAAAATAGTTTATCAGTTTATAACTCACCGTGTGCTGGCGTGCATGCAAATTCTTCAGGTCAGAATTATTCCGGAATAGAAATTGAAGTGACAGTAGCACGTGTTGGTAACAGTAAAATAGTTTATCAGTTTATAACTCACCGTGTGCTGTCAGTGGTAGCACGTGTTGGTAACAGTAAAATAGCTTATCAGTTTATAACTCACTGTGTGCTGGCGTGTGTAAACTCTTGAGGTCAGAACTATACCTTAGGCATAGCAAGCCGGAATAGTAATTGAAGTGACAGTAGCACGAGTTTGTAACAGCAAAATAGTTTATCAGTTTATAACTCACTGTGTGCTGTCACCGGTAGCACGTGTTGGTGACAGCAAACAATAGTTTATTAGTTTATAACTCACTGTGTGCCGGTGTGTGTGCAAACTCTTCAGGTCAGCAGTATTCCTTAGAAGTGACAGTAGCACTTGTTGGTGACAGCAATGTAGCCGGTGACAGCACACACAAACACACAGGCAGGAGCAGGGGGAGGCAGGTGGTCCGGGCGACGTCCGAGGCAGAAGTATGTAGAGTTGAAATGTTCTTCACCACCCCTTGACTTCCTCGTGGACAGAGTGATACTGCGTGTGTCTGAGAGGGTTATCAGGGTCATGTTACCGGTGGTCTGGTTTCCCGGTGGAGCAGGACTATAAAGTCGCCAAGAGTACGCACTGTCACAAGTCGGGACTCGTCCTGATGGTCTATGTCCTAATATGACCTGATGTGTTTCTAGGACGCAAAATCCCAACAAATCCCTACTGGAATGGCTTCCTCCCATCCAATGATGCATTAGCACTGCCATTAGCATGCCATGACAATGATACTGTGGGGTCCTATCGTGGTGACGGCCCCCCTAATAAATGAGGGCCCGTTTAGTTCATACCACTACTTTATTTCACAGTAATACTATAGACCTATTTCAATGTTGGTAAACATTGTGTATGCACGCACAGCTTGGCTGCAGAAGGAATGCACACTTCCACTGAGTTTGCCGGTACTTGCAGTGCAAAACGTTTATTTTATTAAAAGTTAATAGAAATGCACAACCCTAACCATATAAATTTAATATAATCTATTCGTTGAATATGTTTTCTATATGTGTACCAAGCAGTTTGTTTCTAAGTGGTGTAGATTTAGAGATATTTCACTTTTTCTGGATGAAGATTGCCCTTGGCCATTGACAATGCATTGAGTTTGCCGGTACGCGCAGTGAAAAATGTTTATTTTATTAAAAGTTAATAGAAATGCACAACCCTAACCATATAAATTTAATATAATCTATTCGTTGAATATGTTTTCTATATGTGTACCAAGCAGTTTGTTTCTAAGTGGTGTAGATTTAGAGATATTTCACTTTTTCTGGATGAAGATTGCCCACGGCCATTGACAATGCACTGAGTTTGCCGGGACGCGTAGTACAAAAGGTGTATTTTATTCAAAATTAATAGAAATGCACAACCCTAACCTTATAAATTTAATATAATCTATTCGTTGAATATATTTTCTATATGTGTACCAAGCGGTTTGTCTCTGGGTGGTGTGGGTTTAGAGATATTTCACCTTTTCTCTATGAAGATTGCTCATAGCCATTGAGTTTGCAGTGTGACAGTGTGTCATCCTGCAGCCAAACACTGCGCGCACTGACCTAGATACCCGTGATGACGTCACATGAAATTGGTCAATAGTTGCAGTGACCTGGGTGATGACGGGGGCGGGGGTATAGGGAGGAGATATGGAGCTTCTTGTGGTCCTAAAATAGTCGTGGAGTGTATCCATTAACAGAAAGGGTCGAGCGGTTTGCTTTGCATATTATATATATAATATTTAATATATTATGTTTGTATGAATGCACATATATGCACATTTAGACTGTGATAGTGCACACTCATGGTGACTTTATTATAGTGCTCCCTCATTCTAGTACCAATGATATCGGCCATTTTTCATGAAAAGTAGATAGCACCTGCCATTGGCTGAGTTCACATTATCAGATAATTGTTAATGATTTTTGCTTTTAATCAGAAATTGGATATCTGCTTCATTTAAGAAAACTATTCGACACTGATGACTATATTATTGATACTTCCAGTCCAGGGTGAATCAGGGCTTCAGGCTCGATCCCTGTCCTGATGTGACCTTAGATGTTGCTAGGACGTAAATGCCAAACAAGGTGACATACAGACAGGTTTTGATGGCTGGCTTTCTCCCTTTGGCTAAGCCGTGGCTGGTAAGGCTTCGCCTCTGAGTGGGAATGGCCGGGAACATGCAGCAGGCTGGTTCTGGGTTAAGCCACTACCTGCTTTGTAAGACATGCTGGAATGGTGCTTCATGGGCAGAGGTGGTTAAGAAGAATTGGGGCGTCAGTTGATGTGATTTCTAGACCTAGATTCTCTACTGACCTTCCGCCCTTCCCGTCACCAGGCCAAGGTTGTATTGAACCATGTTGTGCCCAGCTACCACTGTTTGTATTATCTATAAAGTCCAGCCACACCCGTTGTCTCAGCAGTCTAGCTGCAACTAATATGCACTACTAATGTTCTTTGTAAATTTAAATAAGTTCAATGCGACATCTATTAGTGGTTATTTTTATAAATAGCTGTCAATTTGAATGGCTGGAACACTGAATGCACATACTGAATAGTTGCATTTTAGTTTGGTTTGGTTACTATTATTAAGCTGAACTAAATTTGTTGGGCATCGAGGCATTGGTACTCGGCCAACATATAGATACACACATGTTGTACCGTTACATACTGGTAGTATATTCATATACTTATACATGCATGTTATAGCACTACATAGGAATTGATGACTGCATAGTAATAATAATAATACCAATAATAATAATAACAACAACAACACTAATAAGAACAGTGTAAGTGTGTAATTAGGCATTGTGTGTCAGTTATAGTATTACCCTATAATCATTGGTGTGGGGTTGCTCCTTGGGCCCTCAGTTATGGCATATATGTTGGTTTGGTCGTAATGCGAAGCATTGCATTTGATGCGAGGAGAGGAAGAGACCCTCCCCCGCCCCGCGCTGTCGTGCTGCTTTCTCACCTCGGCAGACGGCGCGGCGTGCCGCCACCTCCCCCGCCCCCCGTGTCGCGCAGCACTCGCGCCTCACCCGACGCCCACTGCTCGCCACCCCTTGCCCTCCCCCGGGCCGGCAGCATTCACACCTCACCTGCTGTCGCCCGTCCCTCTTCCTTTATAAGGTCGCCCGCCGGCCTGCCTCAGGCACTCGCCCTCCTGCCGTCTCCCAGCTCTCTGCCCTTTTTCTACTGTTTGGGTCCACCTCGGATTGCCGCTCCACTCAACCTACACCATGCCTCGAGGGAAGGGACGAGGACGGAAGGGCTCCCGGGCCGCCCCCCGCACCCCGGGGCCATCTTCAACGCCCCGGCGGGACGAGTCCCAGGCCTCCGCCCCGGCATCCCCCGCGGCGCCCTCGGACCGCACCTCGGGCGCCGAGATCTCGGCAATACTGGAGGCACTCCAGCTCATCCAGCTTGAGCAACGCCAGACCTCCGCCGAGGTGCGCCAAACTGCAGCCGACATTCACGCCCGGATGGACGCCCTGGAGACCGCCCCCCGCCCGCCCTGGCCGCCCGCCCCACCGAGGCCCCACCGCCTCGGGCGCGCACCACCACCGCAGCCCGCCCCCCGCCGCCGCCTCAGGCGAGCCTCCCCGGGGCGGCGCACCCGGAGTAGGAGAGGTACCGCCACCTCGCTACACAAGCCGCGCCCACCACGTCGCGGGCCTACCAAGAGGAACCCACCCGACACAGCCCCGCCTCTGCGGCCGACGCCGTGCGGGACATCTTGGCCTCCGCCGAGGCGCGACGCTCCGTGAAGCGCCAAGGTGTCCCGGTCGACTATATATTTCCATCCGACCTGGTACAGAGGGGGCCGGAAAGAACCCCGGTGTAGAGGGGCGAGGCAACGAAGGACGAGTACGCCCTCGCCCTTCTCACCCTCATCGACCATCCCGATTTCCCCGCCCACTCCACCCAGGGACTACACCACCACCACCTCACAGTCTCCCGGGACAACCTCATCTACCCCTGGGCGACCGTCCGTCGGTACTCAGAGACCGTATTCACCTGGATCGCGGACGGTCGACTCCCCCACGTGGCATGACCCAGTAGCCATTAACCTCCTGAGAGTCGAGTGTATCGCCATGCCCGACCACCAAGCCGCCAGCACCCCCGCCCGCCCACTCGACCCTCTCCACCGAGGCCCACACTTCCCCCGAGTCCAAGCCGACGCCCGCGTCACTTACGACAGGCACACCCACGGGGCCCCCTGCCCGGCCTGGAACCGCGACCCCACCTCGTGCGATCGGGCCCCCGTCGGGGAGGCCCACGGCGAGGCGGGGGACAGGCGCCGTCACGTCTGTGCCTACTGCGCCAACGTGAGGCGCGTCCTAACCATGCACAGCGAGGCCGATTGCATGACAAAACAAGCCCGTGAGCGCCAGACCTCCCCCACCTCGGCGGATTTTTGATCCGCCGGCCTCCCCCCGGCCGGCCCTTCCCGGTGCCTCACCCTCACCACTGCCGACAGCCCCGCGACCTCCACCGACAACCTCCCAGTGACCACCGATCGCAGCGCCGCCCAGTCCCAGCCGGGGATCATCACCTCGGGACTCACGCCTCGGACCACATCCCAGCCCAGCCTTACGAGGAACCCTCTGCCGCCGACCCTCTCGACACCGCCTTCAACAACCCGCCCGCCCAGACCCCGACCACCACCCCAGCCAGCCCTGAGGACTTCGCTGCCCCCCTGCTCGACCCTCGTCAGACCTCCTCACCGGATCCCGCCAAGGAGCGGGCCTCCTCCTTTTTGGCCGCCCGCTCCATGTCGACGCAGGCCCCGGACGCTCGCCGCCCCCAGAGGGAACCTGACCCCTGACGCGGCCCGCCTCTCTGCCCGCATCCTCCGCCTCGCCCCCTCGGGCGCGCCGCGAGCCCTCTCCGCCTTTTTTGGTGGAGGGCTCCTCGGCACCCCCTCAAAGAACACCTACAGACTTTTTTACTCTGCCTGAACTTTATTACTTTATTTATCATGTACATTTCTTCACTGCTCCTCCTGTATTGCTTTTATTCATTACTCCGCTCCTCATGAGCTTCCTTACCTTCCTCAGCTTATTCCTTATTTACTCTTGTTGCTCCCTTACTCTGTATGCTCTGTATGCTCTGTCTGTGAGGCGTAAATAAAAACGCCTTATTTTCCACCCCCGCCTTCCTCTCTTCCTTTTCGCACATCGGTCGTAATACGAAGCATTGCGTTTGATGCGAGGAGAGGAAGAGACCCTCCCCCGCCCCGCGCTGTCGCGCTGCTTTCTCACCTCGGCAGACGGCGCGGCGCGCCGCCACCTCCCCCGCCCCCGCCCCCCGTGTCGCGCAGCACTTGCGCCTCACCCGACGCCCGCTGCTCGCCACCCCTCGCCCTCCCCCGGGCCGGCAGCATTCACACCTCACCTGCTGTCGCCCGTCCCTCTCCCCTTATAAGGTCGCCCGCCGGCCTCCCTCAGGCACTCGCCCTCCTGCCGTCTCCCAGCTCTCTGCCCTTTTTCTACCACCCACCCACCCTACACTCTTCATACACTCTTCTCTTCCAGCGGTGGAGGGCTCCTCGGCACCCCCTCACAGAACACCTACAGACTTTTTTACTCTGCCTGAACTTTATTACTTTATTTATCATGTACATTTCTTCACTGCTCCTCCTGTATTGCTTTTATGCATTACTCCGCTCCTCATGAGCTTCCTTACCTTCCTCAGCTTATTCCTTATTTACTCTTATTGCTCCCTTACTCTGTATGCTCTGTTGCTCTGCCTGTGAGGCATAAATAAAAACGCCTTATTTCCACCCCCGCCTTCCTCTCCCGCCTTCCTCTCTTCCTTTTCGCGCATCGGTCGTAATGCGAAGCATTGCGTTTGATGCGAGGAGAGGAAGAGACCCTCCCCCGCCCCGCGCTGTCGCGCTGCTTTCTCACCTCGGCAGACGGCGCGGCGCGCCGCCACCTCCCCCGCCCCCCGTGTCGCGCAGCACTCGCGCCTCACCCGACGCCCGCTGCTCGCCACCTCTCGCCCTCCCCCGGGCCGGCAGCATTCACACCTCACCTGCTGTCGCCCGTCCCTCTTCCCTTATAAGGTCGCCCGCCGGCCTCCCTCAGGCACTCGCCCTCCTGCCGTCTCCCAGCTCTCTGCCCTTTTTCTACCACCCACCCACCCTACACTCTTCATACACTCTTCTCTTCCAGCGGTGGAGGGCTCCTCGGCACCCCCTCACAGAACACCTACAGACTTTTTTACTCTGCCTGAACTTTATTACTTTATTTATCATGTACTTCCTTCACTGCTCCTCCTGTATTGCTTATTCATTACTCCGCTCCTCATGAGCTTCCTTACCTTCCTCAGCTTATTACTTATTTACTCTTATTGCTCCCTTACTCTGTATGCTCTGTTGCTATGCCTGTGAGGCGTAAATAAAAACGCCTTATCTCCACCCCCGCCTTCCTCTCTTCCTTTTCTAGCATCCGTTAGTAGTGCACCTACAGTGTGGGTGTAGCAGGAGAGTGTAGTGGTATTATGATTAATAGGTAGGTGCAGTTCAAATGAATAAACGTTTAGAACAACAAATAAAACCACAGAAATGTGCATTCTCCAACATTCCCCTTCTTGCTCTGTAATCCCCATGTGTTCCTACCTCCTCATCCTCTCTATGGGTTAGGTGCAGATCAGATGAATAAATATTTCACAGAAAAAAAACATTCTCCAACCCATCCCCTTCTTGCTATATACTCGCCATGTCCCCCGTCCCCTCCGCCTCTCTGACACCCTTTGAAGTTCCATGTACCTTTCAATTGTAATCGCCACCCCCCCTCCCCTATTCCACCCCTCACCCCCCACCTTACCCCACCCCCTCTCAGCCGCCCGGAGGCTCCCTTTGATATAGCCCTGATTGACCACTTAAGCGCTGCTGAATCTCGTTTTCTCGTGCTGTCCAATACGCTTCAGGTCGTTAGTGAAAAACCGTTAAGTCAGCAGAGTGAAGCTTCCTGCCCACTCCTGCAAGGGGCGCCACGGGCGGCGGGCGGGCAGCGGGCGGGCATCGAGTGCCTGGCCAGCCAATCAGAACAGTCAGTTCTACTGAGAGTGGAGGTGTTTTGGGGCTTGGGATGGGAGGGTGAGTAGGGGAGAAGCGAGGAGGAGAGGACATGAGAAAAGGAGGTTGTGAGGAAGGAAGAAGGGTAGAGGGGAGATGCTCGAGGAGGGGAAGATGACAGGAAGGGAGGAGGGGAGGTAGGCAGTGTAATCTCTGGTAATGAATGTCTATATTAAGTTCGACCCTGCTAACCTCATAGAGTCGACGTGGTGGCTCATTGACAATAATAACGTAAGTTGCTATCAATAACTCAGCGTTCACATGTCTCTACTTCACATAGGGGATGCTTTACGTGGAGGTGTGAAGGAGGGGGTGGGGGCTGGGCAAGGAGGTGACGAGGCGACCACGCTAGATGCTTGGGGGAGAGCCCGAACATCTAGTCTGGGAAGAAGGGATGGAT
This sequence comes from Branchipolynoe longqiensis, assembly GCA_030323885.1. Lineage (NCBI taxonomy): Eukaryota > Metazoa > Annelida > Polychaeta > Phyllodocida > Polynoidae > Branchipolynoe > Branchipolynoe longqiensis. The sequence continues at coordinate 12,871,689 of CM059198.1, read as the reverse complement.
GGGTTGAATACTGTATGATGCTCTCCCAGATCACCATGGCATCATATGACATTCTAATGTCCGCTGAGCATGCACGAGTTGGGTTTTGCGATATGTTCTGAAGTTGATGGGCTTGTTTTGCTACATATTCTGAACCATTTATGCTGCATCCACTCTTTGTTTTGGACCATTTATGCTGGTTGCGCTATGTGTTCTCACCCATTTCATATGCTAGTGTTGCGATATATTCTAAATCTGATGGGCTGGGTTCGTCATATATCCTGAACCATGTACGCCGGAGCAGCACTATAAAGTCACCATGAGTGTGCACTGTCATAAGTCGGTTCTCATGTTGATATGACCTTAGCTGTTACCATAATGTACAGCCCTAACAAACTAACAAAGCATTTACTGGTTGTGTGATATGTCCTGAACCAGTACACTGGTATCATAATATAACCTGAACCAGTACACTGGTATCACAATATGTCCTGAACCAGTACACTGGTATCACAATATATCCTGAACCAGTACACTGGTATCACAATATGTACTGAACTGTACTGGTATCACAATATGTCCTGAACCAGTACACTGGTATCACAATATGTCCTGAACCAGTACACTGGTGTCGCAATATATTCTGTACCAGTATACTAGTGCCGCGATATATCCTGAACCAATACACTGGTATCACAATATATCCTGAACCAATACACTGGTATCACAATATATCCTGAACCAATACACTGGTTTCCCGATATATCCTGAACCAATACACTGGTATTACAATATATCCAGAACCAGTACACTGGTATCACAATATATTGTGAACCAATACACTGGTGTCGTGATATATTCTGAACCAATACACTGGTGTTGCGATATATCATGAACCAATACACTGATATCACAATACATCCTGAACTAGTACACTGGTATCACAATATATCCTGAATCAATACACTGGTGTCACGGTATATCCTGAACCAATACACTGGCGTCACGATATATCCTGAACCAGTACACTGGTGTCGTGATATATCCTGAACCACTACACTGGTGTCACAATATATCCTGAACCAATACACTGGTGTCGTGATATATCCTGAACCAAAACACTGGTGTTGCGATATATTCTGAACCAATACACTGGTGTCGCGATATATCCTGAACAAATACACTGGTGTCATGATATATCTAGAACAAATACACTGGCATTATGACACTGACATTGTAATACATGCTGGACCGATGCACTATTATCACAATATATCCTGAGCCAATACACTGGCGGCATTGTAATATACCCTGAACTAATACACTGGCAGCATGATATATCCCGAATCAATGCACTGGCAGCATGATATATCCCGAATTCCACCTGTTCTGTATCCCTTTCCCCCATGCCCCCCCCCCCCCACACCAAACCTCCAAGGACCACCCTTTCCCTGCCTGTTGACTATAGAGCCCATAGAGCTCCTATCACTCTCCCTTCAACATGTACTTCCGGGCGCTGTCTCCTCCCATCATGCACCTCGTTAGGTAATCGGAAGCAGTAGCTGTCTCCTCGCTTTCATAAACCTGGGCACCAAGCGTGTACCCAATCTAGGGCAGCCAGGCATGTGTGTACCTTACACAGGCAAATCTGCAACCTAAGCAACACACTCTTGTCTATATGGGTTCTTCTTCAGTGCTGGTCCTAATTGGTTGGTCCCTCACATTGTAACTGTTTTCTCCTAATTTAATTATCCTTTTCATACCAAATGAAGAACATTCCTTTCATTATACCCCAAGGAAGCAATCACAGCAATTCATTGTGAAAACAATGTTTGGTTTATTTTCTATTGTAAAAATAGATTCATTTGTCACGCAATAAGTACCCATTCTGACATGACTATAGATGTTGCCCCAAACAAAGATAATTTCAATAGAAACTATTCAGCCGGGTGCCCTTCACGTGACATCCATAGCACGTGTCATTGCTGCCATGCCCTAGGTACGCCACTGGTTGTGGGTGCTACCATGGAAGTATAGACATTCTCTCATAGACTTAGCACTCCCAGGGAATTTCCTCAAATTTAAGTTATACGATCCGATGGTTTGAGTTTCTGCTCTTTTTTATTAGATAAATACATTTGTTTGAGCTTTATTATCTACCTTTTAATATTAAAGTAAACCTTTATTTTAAATGCCTACCGTTGGAGGTATTTGGAGTGTAATGCAAACATGCAAGATTCATTTCGGCATGCATATCAAAACTCTGACATACGCCTTAGCAGTACAGTGCAACCCCGTTAAACCAAGCGCGGTTAAACCAACTGATCGGTTAATCCAAACTTTTTTCGGCGGCCCGGCAAAATACTACCACTTATCATATAAAAAAGTTGGTTAAACCAAAGTCTGTTAATCCAAACTATTGGTTAATTCAACCAAAATTGTCGGGCCCCAGGCCACTTCCGGTACAGTTAATCCAAACTTTCATGTGATTATAAGGTCATCTGAGACACCACCAAAGTTTTTTATATGATAAATGGTAGTATTTTGCCGGGCTGCCGAAAACAGTTTGGATTAATTGACTGTTTGGTTTAACCAAGCTTGGTTTAATGGGGTTATACTGTATATACATAAAAAGACAATAATCAAAGTGTCCAGATACATTGTATATTACATTCATAATACACCCGTGTTTTTGCCAAAGCCAAGTCAAAGTTTAAGCCAAAGCTCGGTTAAACCAATGATCGGTTAATCCAAACAAATTTCTAGGGTCCCTTCAAGTTTGGTTTAATGGGGTTATACTGTAATAGGTTCTACTACAATGACGCATTGACTGAATAGTCCCTTCCATGCAGCGATAAATGGTAACGAAGTTCCACATTATCTAAGTTTGATATGTAGAATGAAATCTAGGTCAGTGTTTGATGCTTTCATCGGACTATGCAACCTCAGCAAAAGTCAGCTTTCATACAGTATTCACTCTCAAAGCATAGGATTGGCCCCATGCCTATGCTCAATCATTGCAGACTCTGTTTGCAGAGTATTTTGCTGTCATTGTTCTGAGCCTATTATCGCCGACCTCGCAATTAATTTCCGCGTTTTTTTTCTCCTGGACCAATTTCATCCCTGATTTATTAGTCGATTATAAATGACGCCCTGCCGTTCATGCTGCATGTTTGTTTGTACAGCTTTGTATTCCTCTGAATAACATGTTGTCAGTGTTTATCCACTGGCCTTCTACCCCTAATGGCAATTGTCACTGCACACTAAGCAAGGTTATATCAATATAGATAGACTAGTACTCACGGGATAAAGCAAAGCATTGATATTAATGATGGGTGAATATTGATTAATTATGGTGTAATATACCCTGAACTGATAGTAGGTCGGGGTTTTGAACTAGTTGGCTGCTCCTAGTTCAGTGTCTGAGTTTGTACAGTAGGAGTCCCTTCACTCATATAATAATGCCTTATTTTCCTGAAGGTTATCATTTTAATTATATTTTGTTAATCCTATTTATTTGGCTGGTTGCTGACCGTGTAGGGTCAAATGTAGTCCCTATATATTTATACCTTAGAGCCTCCTTCTGTAAACTTTCTCATGTTTTATTCTCAGTATTGGTATGAGGATATTATCTCTGTACTGCAGATTAGCACAACTAATCTGAATTAACGATTTGCCCCAATCCGAACTAACACAACCTCATAAATATATATGGATAGTGATAACCATGATATGTAGCAATTCTAAGAGTCTAAGTGATCATCCTCCCTCCCTCTCGCTCTGTGGGTGTGGTGTGGGAGGGTCCTTCTGACAGTAAAACAATTAGTAGCAGTCCGTTGATATGACTGAGACCCTGCACCAACAATTTTACACTGTAGACAGCATGCATGACCTTTTTACTGAAATAAAACAATAAAACATGTGACCCTCTTTGAGGGGGAAGCTGGTCTGTACTACCTTTTATAGTTTACTAAATAAATTCCATCAATTACTAATACAACTTTCAATTCTTTCTCTGGAATTGTATTTACCTTGGCTTTTAATTTAATGAGTGTCTATTGACACATAATTGATTGTATGCTTGAACATATAAAAGCGATGGGCTGAATGAAAAACAAACTGTTCTTGCCGTGAATATGGCCTATGCTGCCAACACAGGGTAAAGCAACCAATCAATCAACCAATCAAAATGGCATGACTGAGATATTGCTAGTACCAAATACACCAATAACAAGTAATAGAGCCATAACAAAACTACAACAAATTTAGATAAATACTAACTTCTAACCAGAGTAGGAGTAAAGACGATCCTCTTTAAATCCGTGCAAACACGACTAATCTAAACAACCTGTGGAAGTCCTCCTTTCAAGTTTCAGTGTTCAGTGTTTATCTATAGTGGCATACGGTTGTTGAACTGAGAAAATGAAGAAGAAAAAAACAACCCAAATAGTACCAGTATGGTAGCCATTGGATCCTCTTGATTTGACTTTTCAAATCTGTTAATCTACATGATTTCATCAATGGTGGTGCCGATACAGAACCATTTACATCAGATATTAAGCATATTATATTGTGAAGTCATTTGGATGTCCATAACCTAGCCCTCCCGACACATGTAGTCCGATATAGTTGTTCAGCAGCCCTGCGGGAGAAACTGCAACAACATATGAGTAGCAGTCCGTTGATATGACGGGTGTGTTAGTAGGACAGAAAACCTCAATAAACCAATAACAAAGCAACAGTAGCAGAAAGCAATATGTGAGATGCGGTCAGTTGATGCTGGGGTTCTAGACAATGGTGTGACGGAGATGATTGTGGGCATGCGCAGTGCCTGGCCTGCAAGCACACCCTTTGCTCTATCCTAGCGCACGCCCACGTCCACGCCCTCTAGGGGGGGCCCTCTTCAATGTGGATCCTCCCTCACCCGGCTGGCCCTCTCGGACGATTTGCTGCCGACCTGCACCATATTGCACAGAGGCGCTGCGGTCCGCTGTGCTGTGCTGTCTCGTGATGTACTGTGTGTGAGCTCTGCTGTGAGAGTAATTGATTCATCGCAGTGCTCCAAGAAGACTACAAACCATGGGAATGAGGTGCTATGATAAGATATTACCAATCTCATACAAAGACCCTGTTGCTGATGAGGAGGTTTGTGCCTAGCTCCAGCTCCAGCAGATCTCCTGATGGTCGTAAAGAGGCTCAAACAGCAGTGCTACACACTGTAAGGCCACATTTCCCGTTCAGTAGGTCTCGCCAAAACGTCTTGCAAGGGACAGTGAAAGGGCGGGAAATGTAAGGCAAACAAAGGAAGAGGTGGGAAGACAACATCAGAAAAGTTATATGCTTGCCAAAAAAAATTGTCTATTTTATCAAAAAAATAACAAAGAAGAGCATACAAACTTCCAAGATAACGAAGGGGCAATGCTCACAGACAAAGATGCAGCAAACAAACTGAACACACACTTTGCCACAATAGGGCAAAAGCTTTCAGAATTTTTTTTTAAAAGATGGGAAAACAGATCAGGAACTGTGCAGAACGAAATCCCCACCTGCAAAACACATATGATAGAAGTAAAAAAATTTATAAATGAGATAGATACGAATAAGCCAAGTGGAATAGATGAAATACCAACCAAAATACTGAAAGAGGCACTCCAAGCCATCCTGGCCACTATAGTAGACCTATTCAAAATCTCCTTTGAGCAGGGGCATTTTATCTCAGCCTGGAAAATGGCAACCATCACCCCCATTCACAAAAGTGGAGACAAACAAAATATGGGAAACTACAGGCCAATATCAATTCTTCAAACCCAGGCAAGCTCATTGAAAAAGTGTTACATAAATGAACACCTGGAACAAAATTATATACTAAACGAAAGACAAAGGGGCTTCAAGAAACTGCACTCCACATCAAAAACAATAGCTAACCTAACAAATGCCATACTGGCATCAATGAACCAAAAATAATTAGTTGGAGCAGCCTTCATTGATTTCCGCAAAGCATTTGACACAGTAGACCATAAAATACTACTGGAAAAACTAAAACCCATGGGCATAAAATCCAACACTATGGATTGGATAAAATGCTACCTGAGCAACAGGCAACAGAAAACAAAGATAAACAATACACTATCAGACAACCAACCTGTCACATGTGGTGTACCCCAAGGGTCAGTGTTAGGGCCACTACTCTTTATAATCTATATAAACGATCTAGAAAAAGGGTTGCAAACTGAATGCCTCCAACTATATGCAGATGACACAGTCAAATGGCACCACAGAAGAGGAGGTAATAACTAAACTAAATAAACTCCTACTAAAACTAGATGAGTGGTGTGAGTCCAACAAAATAACCATCAATAAAAGCAAATCAAAAACAGTACTCTTCTCGCATAAACAAATGCTAGAAAGAAAACTACACTGTAAGTTAGGAAACCAAACATTAGAAAAAGTACACCATTACAAATACCTAGGCCTTGAGTTGGACAGCCAACTAAACTACAACCTATGTATAAATAAAATTATCCAGGAAGTAAATCATAAACTGTGGCTATTTGCAGAGCTAAGAGTCTACATGATGCAAGAAATGTCAATACAAATCTTCAAGGGCATGGTGCTCCCCTATTTTGACTATGGAGATGTAAACTACATGGGTGTGAGAAAAGAACTACTAAAAAAACTGCAAATACTGCAGAACAGAGCCCTAAAAATCTGTCTAAGAGTAGACAAGCTGCACCCCACCTATGACATACACAAAAGAACCAAAGTGAAATTACTATAAAATAGGAGAATAATTCACTTGAAAACATTAGCATCTAGCTATAGTCAAAGCAATAAACTCCTAACAAAACCACAAAGGGCTACTAGAGCAAATAATGCACCACTACTAAAGCAGACCAGAAGTCAAATAAAAGCTCATGAGATAAGCATGCTGGAATGGCTGCCAAGGTGTGGAATGCCCAAACGGTAAAGGAACGACAAATTCCTGACCTAAAAACGTACAACAAATATCTGTGCAAAATAAGGCTAGGAAACCCCCACTAAGCTGCACTACAACGGGGCATGTGATATGTCACGGCCCACCAGTGGGACGCCCAATGGAAGGTCACCATGTCAAAAGTAGCCAGATAACACACCACATAGCTACATACAAGCCTATGATATGTAAATAGGAGTAGGCTAGTATAGTAATAAAGAGTAGAACAAAATAAAATATATATATGCCAAGAAAGTCCAAAAAAACTAACATAGGCTACTAATCATACCAACCAACTATCTATCTGCTACTGAAATGCAGGCAATCAAATAACTTATCAGCAGGTACTGTGTGGTAAGATAACACCAACACTACAACTGGCCAGCATTGAAAACAAGCCTGTGTACCCGGGCTTATATGAAATGTAGTATAAATACAGCCTCAATTAAAAAAAAGAAAAAAAAAAAAAGAAGATATTTCCGAAGTTAGTCATTTAAAATATAGGCTACTTCAACCTAAATCAACGTAGATTAAATACCAATCAACCTAACCTATTTTTCTCAGAAAAATGCAGAAACTAAAAATCATCGGACATTGTAACTTTAATATAGAGCACACTTGAAATATCATATGTTGCTTAAAGTGGATGCAACGTGACAAACAGACCGTTCTTCTTCAAAATGTCAATCCACACACCCTCCACACATACCCTACACAACCTCCACAAACCCTCAGTAAACCCTATATACACCTTCCAATAGTTTTGTTTGTTGGGGCTTTACATCCTAGCAACATCTAGTCATATGAAGATGGGCATCCGCTTGTGGCAGTGTGCATTCATGGCGACTTTATAGTGCTGCCCCACTGGGAGATCATGCCCACGGCACCATGACCCGAAACCCCCTCACTCACATTACCTTGATACCAGTCCTTGCCTTATCCTAGTATGGCCGAGCTCCAGGGTAGGTAACGGACAAGCATAAATTTTCGATCTCATTGGTTTGACCCAGCTGGGGTCCAAAGGCTCAACCTTCCACTTGGGAAGCGTCGGATCTTACCGATTCGCCCACCGCGCTCGGCCGTACACCTGCCATCCTCACCCCCCCCCCCCCCCCCCTCACTGCAACACGGTCCTTATTAGGCTGGTGTCCATAAACCAGCCGTGTTTGACAGGCGCTGGTCGGGGCTCATTGATGTGAACCGTTGCGGAATGGCCAAATTGACTTCTTCCCTGCAGGCAGCCTCACTCAGTGTCTCGGAAAGCACCCCCCCCCCCCCACACACACACACGTGCAGGCCGCTTCTTCAAACTGTCCACCCTCTCACGCACTGAGCCACCCTCCCACCCACAGAGCCACCCTCATACCCACCGAGCCACCCTCGCACCCACCGAGCCACCCTCACACTCATCGAACCACCCTCACACCCACCGAGCCACCCTCACACTCACCGAGGCACCCTCACACCCACCGAGGCACCCTCACACCCACCAAGGCACCCTCACACCCACCGAGGCACCCTCACACCCACCCTCCCAGCCACCCTCCAACCCATCGAGCCACCTTCACACCCACCAAGCCTCCCTCACACCCACCGAGCCACACTCCCCCCACCGAGCCACCCTCAAACCCCCACCGAGCCACACTCACACCCACCCAGCCACCCTCAAACCCACAGAGCCACCCTCACACCCACAGAGCCACCCTCACACCCAAAGAGCCTTCATCCCACCCACCAATCCACCCTCCCGCCCACCAAGCCACCCTCCCACCAACCGAGCCACCCTTATACCCACCAAAACCACCCTCACACCCACCAAACCACGTGCCCACCCACCGAGCCACCCTCACACTGACCGGGCCACCCTCACACTGACCGAACCACCCTCACACCCACCGAGCAACCCTAATACGCACCGAACCATGCGCCCACCCACTGAGCCACCCTCACTCCCACCCAATGAGCCACCCTCCCATCCACCGAGTCACCCTCACACCCACAGATTCACCCTCCCACCCACCGAGCCACACTCCCACCCACCAAGCCACACTCCCACCCACCAAGCCACACTCCCACCCACCGAGCCAACCTCACACCCACATAGCCACACTCCCACCCTCCGAGCCACCCATCAACCCAATGAGCCACACTCCCGCCCACCCTCCCACCCACCGACCACCTCGCCCCACCGAGCCACCTCACATCAGAACCACCCTCACCCGAGCCCTCACACCCACCGGGCACCCTCAACCCACCCTCCCAGCCCCTCTACCCATCGAGCCACCTACACCCGAGCCTCCCTCACACCCACCGACCACACTCCCCCCACCGAGCCACCCTCAAAGCCCCACCGAGCCACACTCACAGCCACCCAGCCACCCTCAATTCCACAGAGCCACCCTCACACCCACGAGCCACCCTCACACCCAAAGAGCCTTCATCCCACCCACCAATCCACACTCCCGCCCACCGAGCCACACTCCCACCAACCGAGCCAACCTCACACCCACATATTCACACTCCCACCCACCGAGCCACACTCCACCCACCAGCTTCACCCACCGACCAACCTCACACCCACATAGCCACACTCCTACCCACCGAGCCACACTCCATCCGTACCCCATAACCACACTCCTACCCACGAGCCACCATCCACCCAATGAGCCAGACTCCTGCCTCCCTCCCACCCACCGAACCAGCCCCCACCCACCGAGCCAATCTCCAATCCACCCAATGAGCCACCCTTCCACCCATCTAGCCACCCTCGCACTCACGGAACCACCCTCACACCCACCAAACCACCATCACACCCGCCGAGCCACCCTCACACCCACTGAACCACCCTCACACACACACAACTACCCTCACACCCACCGAGCCACCCTCCCACCCACCGAGCCACACTCCCACCCACCCCAGACTCCCACCCACCGAGCCACACTCCCACCCACTGAGCCAACCTCACACCCACATAGCCACACTCCCACCCACCGAGCCACCCGCCCACCCAATGAGCCACACCCCCACCCACCGAACCAATCTCCAACCCACCCAATGAGCCACCCTTCCACCCATGTAGCCACCCTCGAACTCACAGAACCACCCTCAGACCCACCAAACCACCATCACACCCACTGAGCCTCCCTCACACCCACCGATCCACACTCCCACCCACCGAGCCACCCTCAGACCCCCACCGAGCCACACTCACACCCACCCAGCCACCCTCAAACCCACAGAGCCACCCTCACACCCACAGAGCCGCCCTCACACCCAAAGAGCCTTCATCCCACCCACCAATCCACCCTCCCGCCCACCAAGCCACCCTCCCACCAACCGAGTCACCCTCACACCCACAGATTCACCCTCCCACCCACCGAGCCACACTCCGACCCACCAAGCCACACTCCCACCCACCGAGCCACACTCCCACCCACCGACCCAACCTCACACCCACATAGCCACACTCCCACCCACCGAGCCACACTCCCACCCACCGAGCCAACCTCACACCCACATAGCCACACTCCTACCCACCGAGCCACCCATCCACCCAATGAGCCAGACTCCTGCCCACCCTCCCACCCACCGAACCATGCCCCCACCCACCGAGCCAATCTCCAATCCACCCAATGAGCCACCCTTCCACCCATCTAGCCACCCTCGCACTCACGGAACCACCCTCACACCAACCAAACCACCATCACACCCCCGAGCCACCCTCACACCCATTGAACCACCCTCACACACACACAACTACCCTCACACCCACCGAGCCACCCTCCCACCCACCGAGCCACACTTCCACCCACCAAGCCACACTCCCACCCACTGAGCCACACTCGCACCCACCGAGCCAACCTCACACCCACATAGCCACACTCCCACCCACCGAGCCACCCACCCACCCAATGAGCCACACCCCCACCCACCGAGCCAATCTCCAACCCACCCAATGAGCCACCCTTACACCCATGTAGCCACCCTCGAACTCACAGAACCACCCTCAGACCCACCAAACCACCATCACATCCACCGAGCCACCCTCACACCCACTGAACCACCCTCACACACACAAAACCACCCTCATACCCACCGAGCCACCCTCACACCCACTGAGCCACCCTCACACCCAAAGAGCCTTCCTCCCACCCACCGACCGAGCCACTCTCCCACCCAGCGAGCCACCCTAATACCCACCGAGGCACCCTCATACCCACCGAGCCACCCTCAAGCCCACCAAACCACATGCCCACCCACCGAGCCACCCTCACACCGACCGAACCAGCCTCACACCCACCGACCCACCCTCACACGCACCGAACCACACGCCCACCCACTGAACCACCCTCACACCCACCCAATGATCCACCCACCGAGCCACTGTCCCAGCCACCGAGCCACCCTCATACCCAGCAAGCCACCCTCACACCCACCAAACCACGTGCCGACCCAGCGAGCCACCGTCACACCGTCCGAGCCACCCTAACACCGACCAAACCAGTCTCACACCCACCGAGCCACCCTCACATGCACCGAACCACACGCCCACCCACTAAGCCACCCTCACATCCACCCAATGAGCCACCCACCGAGCCACTGAGCAACACTAACAGCCACGGAACCACTCGCCCAGCCACTGAGCCACCCACACACCCACCCAATGAGCCACCCTCCCATCCACGAAGCCACCCTCCCACCCACCGAGCTACCCTCACCCACCGAGTCACCCTCACATCCACAGATCCTCCCTCCCACCCACCGAGCCACACTCCCACACACCGAGCCTAGCTCCCACCCACCGAGTCACAGTGCCACCCACCGAGCCACACTCCCGCCCACCGAGCCAACCTCACACCCACGGAGCCACACTCCGAACCACCCTCCAACCCACCCAATGAGCCACCCTCCCACCCATCGAGCCACCCTCACACTCACAGAACCACCCTCACACCCACCGAACCACCCTCACACCCACCGAACCACCCTCACACCCACCGAATCACGCTCACACCCAGCGAACCACCCTCACACACCCCGAGCCACCCTCACACCGATAGAGCCACCCTCACACCCACCGAGCTACCCTCACACCCACCGAGCAATCCTCACACCCACCGAGCCACCATCATACCCACCCTCACACCCATCGAACCACACACCCAACCACCGAGCCACCCTCACACCCACAGAACCACCCTCCCACCGACCGAACCACCTTCACACCCACAGAGGCCCCCTCCCACCGATTGAGCCACCCTCCTACCCACAGAGCCGCCCTCCCACTCACAGATCCACCCTCCCACCCACAGAGCCACCATCCTACTGACCCAATGAGCCACCCACCGAACCACCCTCCCACCCACCGAACCAAGCTCGTACCCACCGAGCCAACATTACACCCATGAGTGACTCTGCCACCCACGGAGCCAATATCCCACCCACCGAGCCAGCCTCCCATCCACGGAGCCAGAATCCCACCCACGGAACCACCCTCCCACCCACTGAGCCATTCTCCTACCGACGGAGCCACTCTCCCATCCACCGAGCCTGCCTCTCCAACCTCCCAACCTCACACGGTCTCCTAACTCAACTACCTCCAGCCCTCGTATCCCTCTCCCTCCTTTTCCACCCTCTCTATCTTCTCTCACCATCGTCTCCCTCTCTCTCCTCTTCCATCCTATCCCTCCGTATTCACCATACAATTCCCTCATCCTGTTCCTCTTCTTACACTCTTCATTCTCTCCCTCTCTCCTTCCTCTTCCAGTTTTTCTCATCCTGTTCCGGCCTCTCTCTCTCTTCTTCCCCCTCTTCTCCTCGTGGACCCTCTTCCTGCTCATCCCCTCTCTGTTCATCCACCCACACCCTCCTCCTCAATCCCTTCTCCATCCTCTTCTACACTTCCTGTCGTCTACGCCCGTCTGTTCCACACCTTCCCTACTCTTCCACCTTCTCCTTCCATTCTCTCATCCCTTTCATCCTCTGCAACTCTTTCCATCCTCTCCCACCCGCACAACCCTTACCCCACATAGCCCACCTATCCCACAGAATCCGCTTAATCTATATAACGCATATAGCACACATCACTCACCAAACCAGCATAGCCCACCTATCACATGTAGCCCACCTAGCCACATAACCCACATATCCAACCTAACCCACATAACCCACACAACCCACATATCTCACATACCCGACATAGCCAACCTAATTTGCATTGCCCACATATCTCACATACCAGACAGCCAACCTAATGCACATGGCCCACATATCTCACATACCAGACATAGCTAACCTAACGCACATGGCCCACATATCCAACCTAGCCCACAAACCGCCTGTTCTGCATAGCCCACATACCTCATATACCCTACATAACCCAGATAACCCACACAACTCACATCATAACCGAACCCACACACCTCACCTAGCCCACCTTGTCTAACCCACCTATCCACGTTACAACACACGTAATAATGCACACTCTACCCCTTCGCCCACTACAACCACCTAATGCACCCAACCCACCCCCACCCCCTACATACACAGTTGCTATGGTATTACATTGCGGCCAACACGGCCGCTTCAAACCCAGTGTCAGAGTTCTGGAGAGTACCCCTGATTTGTTCGCCACTCTCGTCTGACTCCTGGCATCACGAGGAGAAGAACAAAGAGCAGAAACACGAGGCAGACCAATTGACCGCAGTTGAAGTTTGCTGCGCTTTATCAATAAAAGTGTTGGGATGGAGGGCATACGAATGGAACCTTGTACCTAACATAGGATGCCATCTGCCACTTCACACCATTTCTGTCTGAGATAAAATGCTTATGCCAAACTTCAAGGCTGAAATACTCATGACCAATGGATCGACAATGGCTTTATTGGTTTCCCACATGGCCATGAATTACGCTGACACTGAACAAACCAGTCCTTGTCGATTCCTCTTACTCCCAAGTTAGGTAGCGCATAGCGACAAGTATCAATGTTGTACATCGTTGCTCTGACACCTGCAGAGCTTCAATGACCCATGACCTCCAGTATGGGAAACCAGCCGGCATGTTCACCGATTCGGCCACCTTGTCGAGACTCAGCTGTGGTGCCCTTCTGTGCTAATCACTTATGTTCCAGGGCACGGGCTGCTGTGCCTATTGATAGGCCCTGAGCCATCAGTCACTTGGATCAGTGCACCAACATACCACATATTGACAGCTATTGACGGATCCTCCAGTTCATGGTAGCGCCCCGCCCTACCAACTGCCCACAACTAGGCCCCAATCGGCCTCCAACTGCCTCGCCCTCCCCCCATCATTGCAGGGAGCTCAAATCGACGGGGATGTAAGGCTTTGTGGCTGTGGTTGGAGAGTGACAACGTTGGTATTTACGTTGTTGGGAATGTAGGCCTTTGTGGTTATGGTTGGAGAATGGTGACGTTGGTATTGACATTGGGAATGTAGGCCTTTGTGGCTGTGGGTGGAGAGTGGCGACATTGGTATTGACGTTGGGAATGTAGGCCTTTGTTGCTGTGGGTGGAGAGTGGCGACGTTGGTATTGACGTTGGGAATGTAGGCCTTTGTGGCTGTGGGTGGAGAGTGGCGACGTTGGTATTGACGTTGGGGTGGCGGAACTGTGGGCCATGTTGTGATGAGCAAAGTCGATGCTGGCACCATTTTCATGCTTGGCGTACACCTCGCGAGAGTGATGCCGATCATCGGGGATTAGTTTGGTCGTTGGTTGTTGTCGTACTATGTTTGTAGGACTTCAGGGTGTTTACGTGTTTCGGAACATTGTACTGCAGTAATCTTCCGCTGAGGAGAAAGACAGACCTGTAGGCATGGATAGGGTGATTGCATCAAGGATTCTAGGGATTGTAATGGCTAAAATGCTAGCCATGGAATGGCAAGAAGTGTGAGTTTGAATACTGTTCTACACGCAATACTTCTCATTTCATCCCCACTATGAAAATACCATTATCAGAAGGCGTGGGTATGACTACATAAAAGCGCATTTCGCGATAATCACACACACTCGTCCATAATAATGGGAAGTCCCCAGTGGCAACCTGTTCACACCCAAAGACACATTTTCTGGTGTCACTGGTGGAGGCGATGTGGGCTGAAGGTGGCGTCACCGGTACAGTGTTGGGCCTTACGTAGTATAACAACATAATAATTCCCTTCTGTATCTTTATACTCATACAATACAGTATACCTCATATATATATATATATATTTTACCTTGGTATACAGCCTCAGGCTAGCCTCAGGCTAGGGAGAAGGAAGCACGTGAGGTACCAGCAATTAGCATATACAACTCACGACAGGATTACGTGTCGTTGGGTTGCTCCGGCAAAATTAGTCTACATACAAGCAAATACGCAGTAAGTATAATAAAAACTGTGGTTAGCTTAATTATGATGCATTAGAGCATCATTATGGAAAGTTTAGACTTTCTTTGGTCCATTTTGGACGAGTTATTTGGTTCCTTCTCGAAGGAACGAAACCGATCATTAGCGGTTCTGTCAACACCCGTGTCACCGTGTGATTATGGGTAGAGATGTGGGCTCGGCCTCATCTCCTGTGGAAATTCTCTCGTACTCTAATAGAGAGTAATGTTGGAGATGCTCCTGGGTTTCTTTTATAGATTCCCCACAAACTTTTTCAGGCGTTTCTCTGAGTTTCGTAGCATTTTCTCCAACTTGTTGACGTAGTAGTCACAGGTGGGAGAAGTGTGCGGAACAGAGGGATGGGCGGGACGATACACTGGTCCCGACCCCGCGTAAGGTTTGGGCTTGACCCACAATCCACACACAAATTTAGCTTGTTACGCCTGTGTTATAACGGTATAAACACATTCTCTAACACCACTAGATGTCCAATTGAGTTTGTAACAACCATATTGAGACATATATATACCGGGACTGACCAAAAATTTTTGTTTCAGTTCCCGATGGCCACGAAGCGGGGTAAGCGCAGTGCAGCAGCAGCCGAGGGGCGTGTTCCGAGTGGATTGGACGAGGAGTACGACTCCTCACCCGTGTTGTCGGCAGTGCCTTCGACACAGCCCGGGGCGCATATTCTCTCCGAGGCGGACGAGGACATAGTGCCTGACGGCGCCGTGGCTCCAAATTGGGAGGCTCGGTTTGCGGCGATGGAGAGTCATATTATGTCTCTCAAACCACCGGTGTCTCTTAAACGGTGAATGCCGAGTGTCCAAGATGAATCATCATTTGAGGATTTCTCGGAGACAGACTCAGCGATGGAGCTTAAGGCTCCTCCTCCTCCTTCTCCTAAACGGAGGAAGAAGAAGAAACATATCATTTCTTCTGGTGATGATTTCACCAAAGAACGGGGGAAGACTGGACTTCGCAAAAAGCGGAAGTCCAAGTCCAAGAAGAAGAAGAAGAGGAAAGATTCTTCTTCTTCCGATTCTTCCACAGATTCTACTTCCACGGAATCAGACACACAATATGAAGGTGTCTATGCTGCCATTGGTGGCAAAGTGGCTAAGAAAGTGGAGAAGCCAAAGGCTAAGCGTGTTAAAACCACTACGCTTATGCGCGAGACCATTAATGGCCATTTCCACATGTTTAAACCGGCGGAAATTATCTCCAAGTTAGGAGATGAATTAACAGGCATTAAAGGTGTTCCCAACTCCATCATTAAGGAGATGGATCGAGATGTCAATATGACGGATGACCGTAAGAAATTTGAGGGTGTGTTGCACACAGTGCATAAGGCGGTGCTTGGTACCCTAACAGCTATTGCTCCTGTGGCAAATAGAATGCAAAGAGAAATTAAGTTCTCGTCTTTGGCTAAGATGATGGACAAAGGAATTGCATTGTTAGCGGCGGCAGGTTACCTGTCGTACCGAAGATATGAGAATGTCTTCAAGTCGGTTTGCACAGATGCCTGCAAAGAAGTGGCTGGCTCAAAGAAGATTACGGATAATGATGGGAAAGAGTTTACGCTCTTTCTCGCTCCAGAGCCGATTAAAGGGAAACCTTTAGATAACACGAAAATGTTTGGCGGTCAACTACAATACCTCTATAAAGAGGTAGAAACTGCAGCCAAGAGTGTCAAAAACATGGATGGCAAGAAGAAACAGGAAACCCCTCGTTTCAAAAGGTCACAAGGGGATTTTCGTCCACGACGGTTCACCAGGGGAACCAGACCGGGCTCAAACTTCGGTCAAGCTTTTCGGGGCCGGGGCGCTCGCTCAGGCTGGACCGACAACACCGCACGGCCACTAGGCCGAGGCGTCAACTCGCCGAGACCCTTCCCCAGGGGCGGGTCCAAGTAGAGGTAAAAACACAGACGTTACAAGTCCTTGCAGCCTCTAAAACCACACAAACTGTAAGCAACTTTGTGGCTGGCAATATTAATAATCATATTTCTGAGTGGCACAAAATTACTAGTGACCAAGAAATTTTACAAATAGTTAGGGGTGTTCACATTCCCTTCACACAATTTCTGGTACAAGGCAGTATACCTTTTCCTTACAACATTGAACCGGTTGAACGAGAGGCACTAACTGAACAGGTACAAAAATTCTTTGAGAAAGGAATTATACAAAAAGTGACATACTGTTCAGGAGAGTTTATTTCAAACATCTTCTCGAGACCAAAGCCTAATGGCGAGGTTTGAATGATCCTGGATTTAACAATCCTTAATAAAATGGTTGAATATCGACATTTTAAAATGTTCTCGCTAGATACGGCACGATATCTGATTACGCCAGATGCGTGGATGGCTAGTGTTGATTTACAAGATGCATATTATACGCTTCCCATAAGGGAAAAAGACCGGAAATTTCTTCGTTTTTTTTTGGATAACCAACTCTATGAGTTTACCTGCATGCCGAATGGTTTAGCTTGTGCCCCTCGTTTATTCACTAAACTGCTTAAACCTGTTTTCTCAGTAATGGCGCGGAAGGGTCACATAATGTTTCCATACATAGATGATTCCTTTATTATAGCATCAACACAAATTGATTGTGTGAATGCAGTTTTGGATTTATGTGCATTACTCACTAAACTGGGGTTTCATGTACATCCACAAAAGTCAGTGCTTAAACCAACAAAACAATTCAAATGTTTAGGGTTTATTCTGGATACACAGTCTCTTACAGTGTCGATAACAGAACAAAAACTAATTAAGTTTATGAATACAGCGACCCAGCTTATTAAGTTACCAAAAACTAAAATTAGACAGGTCGCAGTCCTTATTGGGATAATGATATCGTATGCACCCGCTATTCTATACGGGAAGGCCCATATTAAATCTCTAGAAATAGATACAAATTTAGCGTTAACACAAACTAAAGGGAATTTTGAGCGAAAGATGTTTATTTCGCAAGAGGGGCTACAGGATATTGCATGGTGGATGCAACACATAGCAAGTTCACCAAATCCAATCCGTATGGCGGAACCTAATACGGTAATTACTACTGATGCTTCGTTAGAAGGTTGGGGAGCTCATCGAGATGGGGTCACAACAGGAGGTAGATGGCTTGATGATGAAAAATCAGACCATATTAATGCACTAGAATTGCGTGCTATTTATCTGGGCTTATGTAGTTTAGTAAAGATACATAAATCACAAGTTAGAATACTAACTGATAATACTACTGCCATGGCATATATTCGTAACATGGGTGGAACCAAATCAAAGCCTTGCAATCAGTTGTCTAAAATGATTTGGAACTGGGCACAGGCTCAACAAGTCTGGCTGACTGTTAGCGCATATTCCAGGGGTCACAAATCTACAACTGCAGACCATAAAAGTAGAAATTTCCATGACCATTTAGAATGGTCTCTCTCTACACCTTTGTTTAACTTCATTTGTGAAAAATGGGGTACACCTAAAGTTGACTTGTGTGCATCACGAAATAATAACAAATTACCTTGTTATGTTTCTTGGCATCCTGAACCGGAGGCTTGGAAAGTAGATGCATTTGCTATTACCTGGGAAAATAATTATTTTTATATTTTCCCACCGTTTAGCATTATCAGCCGAGTTGTCAGGAAAATCGGTTTGGAAGGGACACATGCTATAATGGTGGTGCCCGATTGGGACACGCAACCTTGGCTGCCAGCAGTTTCACAACTGGCAAAAGAACATATACGATTCCCAAGAAAACTCGGGAATCTGACGCACCACGGACCGCTAGTGGTTCACGGCGACGTGTCAACGACGCCCCTATTGGCATTCCTTTTCTAAGGAAACAGCAGCAGCAATTTGGATTGGACAAAATTACTGAGAACAGGATAGTATCTGATGCCTGGAGGCCAGGAACGGTCAAAATGTACACAACCTATTTAAAGAAATGGGGTGTACATTGTTTGTTAATGAAAGTCAAGCCAACAAATCCAACAATTTCACAAGTAGCTCGTTTTCTTCGTTCTCTAGAGGATGAAGGACTATCCTTTGGGTCGATCAATGCGGCAAGATGTGCGTTATCAATCATATTACCTAGAATTGATGGCGAAACAGTTGGAAAACATTATGTCCTTTGCTATCTACTTCGGTCAATTTATCAAAGGAATCCTCCAAAACCAAAGTATAGTCGGTTTTGGGATGTTTCTATAGTATTTAAGTTGTTTCAGGCTTGGCCTCACAACTCGTGGTTAGATATAAAACAATTAGGTTTTACGGTCGCGGTCCTGTTATTATTAGTAACGGGACACAGAGGACAGACGATTGTGGCTTTATCCTTAACTGGATTAGAAATAGACAAGAAACAAGCTACGTTTGATTTAGCACAATTGCTCAAATCGAACACGTTAGGTGACCCTTTATCTACGGTTCACTTAGACTGCTTTCCGAATGATCGGAAATTATGTGTTGTGTCAGCCATACGGGCTTATATATATCTAAGACAAAGGATTTACGTGCATCACAACAACTATTAGTAAATTTTATAAAGCCACATAAGGCAATTTCACGAGACATCCTTGCCAGATGGACAATTACGGTGTTGAAATTGGCTGGAGTGGATACGGGCAAATACTCTTCCCATTCAACTAGAGGTGCCATGGTCTCCAAGGCATGGTTGCTAGGTATTTCTGTGAAAAGAATACTAGCGCACGCAGGCTGGAAGACGGCTAAGTCGTTTGCAAAACATTACAACAAACGACTAGAAAAGCCTACCGGCATTGCAAAGCGCCTGCTCGCCAACTAACAAGAATAGGTGAGAACAAAAACGTTGAATGTTATAATAAGAA